>VDFB02017349.1:0-77331 GCA_007258455.2 Sequoia sempervirens
TTTTCTTGCACACGTTCCATCCGTGTTATAAATCAAATCAAATCATTGCACCGTTGGATTGAACGTTACGTGGGTCCCATTGGTAAAACGTGCCCGACAACGCATGTCACGGGGTTGTTTTTCTCCTTCATAATTTCCACTTGTGTAAATATCTTAAATCTTCAAATTATTTCCATACTTCCCCTAATCATTGTCAACAACAAATCAGATGTCTGAAAACCGATTAAGGAACTGTTTTTTCAATATAAACAAAATACGGAAATGTTTTTTTTGTACGTATGGCATTGCGGGTCCCACCAAGTGGGGCATTTGTTGGAGAGAGCCAGCTATCCTCCAAATATGTCCAAACTTATCTTCTTTCATACGGTTATCTAAATTGTCCGCCATATCTACCAAGAGATGGGGTGGGTTAGCTATCGTTTATTATAATTTTACTAAAAGTTGAAATAATGGAATTGTAATTGATTTTTATTTTTATTTTTCCTTTAAAAAACTATAGATATGATTTTGTAGTATACACATCATTAAGAGTTACAAGAGTGTTGTCACGTGGGACTCTCAACTCTCATCACTACCTCTTAACTTCTCTGATGTTGCTTTTGGTGTAGTGGATGTTACCCTGATGTTGCTTTTGGTGTAGTGGCAGTTGGTTAACAGTAGTTTTTTTTAACTCTTAAAATAAATGGTCATACATTCAACCTATTCATGATGATTTGTATATTGATATGTGTTTCCTAGTGGTAAGCATTTGTCTTTCTAGTATTGTTATAATGATATTTGTTGGTTAGTCAATAGATAAGTTATGCTATGTCAATTCATGACATAATGGATAATAGTTTGAGATAATAGATTCTTCCAAGTCATATATATCACAACCACGTAGTGACAAGTACCTACATTTGTAGTATTGTAATAAAAATATTTGTTGTGTAGTTGATAGATGAGACATGACAACGATAGGCTAGATAATAGTTTGAGATCAACAAATTCTTACAAGATAAATGCATCATGATTTTACTAGGTTGATAGATATCATTGTTAAAATATAAAGCTATAAAATAACTCTCAAGGAACAAAAACAACTCTTCAAAAGAAAATAATTATTAAATAAAATCTATTAATATAAATATTTTAAATACATCTTTTAGTTTTTAGAAAATAATGTGGACTCTATATAATGTGTTTTAATTCAATCATTACATGACGAACCTTGGTGCCATTGTAGAGTCTCTCAACTGTAAACATTATATTAGAATTTTTTACATTTGCAAGAACTTGGTTACACCATTAAAACCTACCAAATGTAAGCATGTTTTTTATATTTTATTTTTATTAACAATTTATTTACTTGTTTAAATAATAATATTAGTAATAAGATGATAATAAATTCATAACATTATTGGGAGGATATTATTTAAATATAGTAAACTAGAAACATGTAGTTATTAACATTATTAGTATTATCATATAATAATATTGTAATATAATGTTACAATAGATTATAAGAATTAAAAATAGTAGTATTTTTATTTAATTAATAATGTTTAGATTATTTAATTGTTTATTAATTTATATATTCTCATGAAATAAAATGTACTTTATGTCTTGGTCATTATGTTATGTAATTATTGGTATTTATGTGTAAATATATTTGTAAATGAATATCTTGTCATAAATAATGCGGAACAACACAGACAAAGATAGGGGTGTAAGAGATAATATAGGTGGTCACAAATTTAACTAGGAATCTTGACCCACTTATGACACATGTTATGGCATGCCATAAAACATCATTCTCAAAGTGGTAAATGACAAATAATGAAATGTGAGTCCTATAGAATTTTACATTGGTATTTTTAATCCTTGTTTAGATCCATAATAATACCTCATAAGAATTTTTTGGGGGGCTTTGTGAATATATTGAAGACATGAGATAAACTATCAAAGTAAAATTTAGTTAAGTAGTTTGGTTATCACAAACATACCACATTGCCAAGAAAACCTCAAAACTTTAGTTGAGATTAAATGTTCGAATACCAAGAAAATATCACCAATACAACTTATTTGATAACAAAACTATTCCATCAAAATTTTAGATTGTTGTTACTATAGTATGATGCCATAATAGAATGTCTATTGCTTTAATGTATTTCTAATGATCATTCCTACCTTCAATATGTTAAAAAAATTAGATTTTTATGGTGTTCCTAAACTTTTTACAATAATTTAATTTATTTGAATGTTTTTCTCAAGGAGGCTGGCATTTGTGAGAGCTTTTATAATCTTTAGTTAAGATTAAAATTTTGGCAAATGAGTTGTTACAGAATGGCTTCCAAGCATCCATTATTTCCTATTCTTTCCTTAGGATGAACCACTTAAATCGTCCAAAATATCAATTTTTATAAAATTTTATATTATTACTTTCAAAGCATTTTTCTCAATATTATTGACTATGGAGGCATGATATCTTAATGCAAACTAGGTTATTTATTTTATTAAAAAACTCACTTTCCAAAATCGAATTTAAGGTTATTGAGCTAAAGCTTGGCTATTAATATTGATAGACTAAATAGATGTTTAGATATTTATTTGTTTGAGGTTTTTTATTGAGTGAGGTATCTAATAGCCAAGTCATCCCTTTGACAAGTTGGCATTTCCTTTATGATTTTCCAATAGTTATAGGATATAGCCATTGTTTGAAGTAGTCATTTATTCAATGACCTTTCACTCATGTACATTACTAATTGTCAATACTTATTTCTTCTACGGAAGAAGAGGCTTGAGTATCAAATATTCTACATAGTAAAAATTCTGACCAAAGTAAAATAATATTACACCATGGAAGCACTAATTAGAAATGTACTATTTCATGTAAAAAAAAGAGACTAGGTCTATAGATTCTATAGTTGGTTTTTAAATTTAGATGCTTGAAGGCTACAATGGTGAATTATTTCTTGTTCAAAATCAAGTTGTTTAATCCTTTTGTAGGTCAACAATATAGCCTAAAGTGTAATGGTTTATGCTAGTAGAATCTAGAAAGAAGGTTGTTTCTTAAATGATAGTTGTCTTAGGGTCCCTATCTCACACAACAAATATTTTTGTCTTGCTTGATTATATCATGTGGTTGTGCTTGGAATTAGTATGAAACGTTTTTTGTTTAAAAGTAGTTTCCTAAGGAGAGTTACAAATCACAAGGTTATGTGAGGGTCCTCCTTTTCTCTAGCACTAAGATTCATTATAGGTACCTAACAAACATTCTTGTAGGGTCCTCTCGCCTTATAATTATAGATGTTATTAGTGTGCGTTTATTCATAAGATTGTCATTTATATCTAGCTTTTGTTAGTTCCCTTGCCTTGTAGTTGTGATCATTATCATCATTTTGATGCTTTCTCATCTACAAGCTTTCCATTTATATTTTCCAAATCCTTTAATGGGATTCTATTCTAGCTTAAGACTACTAATATCCTTTAGTCTTCTCTATGCATTTACACATCACATTATCTCCTTAAAGGTGCCTTAAAAACATGCTTTTAGGGTTCTCTTTCCTTATGGTTATAGATGTTATTGTTGTGATAGTTTATTCACAAGATTACCATTTACATGTAGCCTTTGTTAGTTCCCTCACCTTGTAGTTGTGATTATTATCATAATTTTGATGATTTCTCATCTACAATATTTCCATTTATATCTTCCAAATCCTTTAATGGAATTCTATTCTAGCATAAGGCCACAAGTTTTTTTGTGAAAGAAAGAAGTATCTCTATTTTTCCATATAACAAAGTTGAAGTCTTATGATCAAATCTAAGTACCTTTTTTAAAATTAATACAATATAGTAAGTTTCTACTGTTGGGACTCAAATTTGTAGTGTCATTTTTCTTGAGTCCCTTCCACTTTGTGTGTCTCAGTCATATTGGAGTCATTGTTGATAGTCAATTTGAGACATTTAGATAAATGGTTCCTCCTAGTGCCAAAGGGTGAAAAAATCCACAAAGGGCCTAAGTTTGGGCCATTTCTAATGTGTTCGCTTAAGTTTTGTATATTTTTTGACCTTTTAGATTTTCAAAGAAGTCCACACCTATATACCTTCCCTACCTATCCTGATATCCCATTCATGCCCTTGTAAAATTTGTCTAAGTTTTGTTTTCTAGAGTTTCAAAGTTTCACATCTAGTAATCTCTATTGGAATTGTCATCATTGGTATGCTTTTCATAAAAATCCACACTTTCCTTCTAATTTCTTTGAAAGTTGCAAAGTATCATTTTTTTTGTACCCCAATACCATTCCAATGACATACTATATGAGTTTTTCTCAATCTTTGAAGTCCAAAAGCATATAAAAATTCTAAGTCCTTTGTATCGGGGTTGGACTTCTTCATCCATTCCATCCCTTGGTATTTGTTCCTCCCCAATCCTTGATACCTTGCATTTCAAAATTATTATGTTTATTAGTGTTAGGATTTTGGATTTTTCCATCCCCAAGTACCCATTTCCTTCCTTTCTAAAATATTGAAACTCCATTCCTCCTTGGTTAACTTTAATTAAATTCAAACTTTTGGCCATCCCTTAGCTTGGTATCTATTTAGAGGTATTCCTGATTCCTTGATCGTAACATCCTGAAATCCTTTGCTTTGTTAGGTTTCCCTTGTTATCCTTCTCCCTTTCCTTATTTGTTTAGCATGACTTCCCAGTCATCCCCAATGCCCCAATCCTTAGCAACACAGTATGAGTTCTCTTCGACCTCCAATAGTCCAAATTCCTACCTTTTCCACTATGAACCCTACCTACCCTCCTAGATGACCTAGAGCTTATTAATGACATGATTTGGCCTTGCAACTACTGTATTAAATATGATGACACCCACAACTAATTCTCTATGTATTTGGTGTGGATCCAAAGGAGAAAATGACACTTTATTTATAACCTAATTTATTGAAATGGTTGAGATTGTAGTGATCTATGATTGATATTCCATCCCACGTTGTTGTTTCAATAGATTTTTTAAGAATTTCCTTATCCCTACACATGAATCCACACACCATTGATGTTCAAAGATATGGTGAATGGATAAAAGGATAATTTTATCGCTATGCCAGATATTTGTGGATCTCAAGGAGGTAAATTTGATACAAACCATTTATCATGATGATAGCTAAAGTGTGGGAAATCATGGCATAATGAAATTTGCACACATTCTCTTTCACTACTTGGTTTCCTAGGTGGAAAATCTATATATGCAAGCTCTTCATTCATTCAAGTGGTTGGTTCTTTGGGTTTTTTCTAGCCATAATAGGTAGTCTAGGGTTCCAATGTTTGATATTTTATCCACCATTAGAGCTTCTCTCTAAGTTGCAAAGAGGTAGCTATTGTGGTAGAATTATGTAAACAATTATCTCCTTGACTCCTTGTTGATATTTTAGATTTTTTTTGGAGTGAGAGGTGTGACATGCCATCTTCTTGTAAAATTTCTTCCACCAAATATTTTGGTGTAGCTATTATGTATATTTGAAAATGTTGCAACATTTAAATATATCTCATACATAATATGTGTAATGGTATTTTACCTATTGTAGATGAATATCAATGAGTTTAGAGAAGAATTACTAAGTAACAACATTTATTTTATATCACACCTTTGTTTTTATTTATAGTTCTTTACTTGTCATGGTTGGATATAATTCTATTACCCAATAAGAGACCAATTAGTAGGAATCTTGACCTTCCACATCCATTAAAATCATTAAAATCATTCACTAGTTGTATAGGAAGTAGTAGTGTAGCTATGCATGATGCTCATCGATCTAGTAAAACAATCAAGGAATACATTCAAGCAATCTTAATGGATAAACCTTTAGAGGATCATGTCTAGTATGCTTGGACGTTGCCACTATAATGTAATATAAATGAATAAATTTTAAGGGATTAATGAGGTTGATAATTGTGGGTACATTTGTAAAGTGTGTTGATTAGCTATATAGAGAGGTTATTTGCAATCAATCTTATTTGATCTAGTGACAAATTTTGGGGTCAAGTATGTAGTTGGGTTTGACTGTTGTCATTTTAGATGTTCATCCTATTTGATGAAAACACCTATTAAGGTATACCTCTAGGATTACCCTCTTAGGTTTAAGTTGATCCCAAAGAGTAGGATATATTACCCACTCTCATATATTAACATTTAACCATCTCAAGTCTCTCAATGAGCCTTTATTCACCTTCTTGAAGATAAAACCTAGGCCTTGAAGGTGGAAAAAATATCTAGGATTTGGGAGAGTGATTTCTAGACCTAACCAATGACATTAATTCTAGGGATATGATATTTTGGTTCTTATTTTGAAGGAAAATCATTGAAGAAGTTATCAATTTGGATGATTTGATAACTCGTCAACTTATGCCTAAGAAATGGTACCATTTTTGGGGATAAGATATTTTGGTTAGATCACCTTAATTGACTTTGTAACTCATAATAAGGAAAAATACTAGTTTGGTAATTTGAATTTTCAACTATTAAAATTTCTTTTATTTTATCTCTTCCAAGTGAAGAGTGTTATTTTTTTTTAGTCAACCGAGAAGTAATAATTAGATTAAAGACTTTGTTATGGAGACAAGAATGCAACCCAAGTACCAACAAGAACAAGGAGAAAATATAGCTTCAACTAGTGCACAAAGACATCCATCATGGGAAG
This sequence comes from Sequoia sempervirens, assembly GCA_007258455.2. NCBI lineage: Eukaryota > Viridiplantae > Streptophyta > Pinopsida > Cupressales > Cupressaceae > Sequoia > Sequoia sempervirens. Next base: position 6,685 of record VDFB02017349.1, read on the forward strand.
CTAACGATCATAGTAAGTCAATCAGACCTCTATGTCATTTATTAGAAGTCAATTTTGTATGTAAAAATGTTATAAATTCTGATTCAAGAGACCAATTCATTTTTACTTCTAAAAACTCAATTAACAGTATAATTAGAAAAAATAGAAAAGTACATTGGTCTAGTTATGAAACAAAAAGAGAAGATATGCTTGTTGGGAGAAGAAATGTGCATGAAATTATTGATGAATATTTACAAAGTTGTGGAATACAATGTCAAGAATTAATAACATATTTTGATGGTCATTGTTCTCTTTCTCCTAGTGTAGCATATAAACATGAACTTGAACAAGAGAACTTGATATGATTTCTCAAAGAGGAGGTGTTGGAGCTTCTAATAGTAGTTGAATCCCTTAATTATTTTATCAAGGTTATGATATGGTTATTGGTAGAAGGAATATGGATAAAATTATTGATGTGTGTATGCAATATTTTCACACTAAGAATCATGAAATTTTTATCCAATACCCCCCTTCAAAGACAAAATTTGAACATGTTGATGGTCTCCTAATGAGAAGAAAGAATGAGTTCCCTTATGATGATTGTAAGAACTATCCTAATGATAGGGGTGAATGGATACAAATGGATGATATATATGCTATTGGAAGAGGTTGGGATAGACCTTATACTATGCAAAATGTTGTTATGAGACGTCAAGAGGTTGAAACATATGATATTGGTCAATATCCTCTTCCTCCTAGGATGCCATATAGAGAAGATGTTGAACATGATGAGGTGTGGCCTCACCTTAAGCAAGAACACTAACAACATATTGTATAGCTCAAATTGCAGAAGGTTCAACTTATCACTCCCATGAATCCAAATGCCCTTCAAATGAGTAGAGAGGAAGATCTTCATGATGAGGGTGAATATCCATGTTGTTCGTACAACCCAACATAAGATAAAATTTTAGATTTAGATCTACAAGCATCCATACAAAAGAAAAAACAAGAAATTAATGAGCTTTCTAGGATTGAAAAGGAGTGTAAAGAAAAAATTAAGGTATTGCAATCCAATGTCTATATTGGTGCAACAAAAGGTCAAGTTTCTTAGTTCCCTATCATTCCCTTGGACACTCTTTATAAATAGCTAGACATATATTGGGTTGATTATGAAATAAAAATAACAATAGTCAAGGTTTACAACCAAATGCTTAGATTTGAAGGGTGTGATATTAGTGGAGAAGAGTTGAGGTATTTTTCATATTTCATGGAAAAATTTCAATTTAAAGATGAGGACATACGGATGATATTTTTTGTTAGGTCCTTGCATGGAAAGACATTGAATGGTATGAAGGTTTTCCACATAATTCCTTTGCTTCTTGGAATGACCTTGTGATTATGTTTGAAGAAGATGTTTCTTTGCATTTAGGCCATACTTTCCTTGTCAAAGACTTAGAAAAAATCAAGTGGCAAGAAGGAGATTCTAGTATGGAGTTTAGTCATAGGTTCATGATTTCCCTTTCCATGATACCAAAAAAATTTATACCTGACACACATGCCTATATTGAGATGTTTCTTGGAGCTTATGATATTAATCTAGGTTCTAGTTTTGATTAGATTAAGACTGGAAGGGCCAGTACTCATTACAAAAACAACCATCGAGGAAAAAGAGAGGTAGCTCACAAAATTAAGACCACAAAAAGTAAGACTCACGAGAAGTGAGGTAGGAAAGGACCACTAACAACCTAAGCTTTTGACTGAAGCATGGAACCAGTTACAGACCAACTACAAAGAAAAGAAACTCTAGCACCAAAGGACCAACCTAGAACATACTTGAGATGCAAAAAACCAAAAACAAGGCCATCAAGGTGGTTTAAAACCAAACTTCAACAAGTCCTTCAAAGGAGAGGCTACGCATGAAAACCCACCATTGAAGGGAGTCTTATCCAAAGGGATACCAATCTAAACATCAAGGTTGCACTTATCCAAAACACCTTCATTAGCAAAGAGAACAAGCTCAAGATCCATCATCTTCCCCTCAACAAAAGAGAAGCCTTCAAATAAGGCCTACACATTGGAATGCATCTTATCATGAACAACATGGCACAACAAGGAGAAGGGTCCATCATTGTGGAGGTGGTACTACTGTGAAAAATCATAATGCAGAGTCTAATTCCAAACCCAAAGCTTGGAGCTCAGATTGATAGTGTTGGGTAACTTCTTACTAATCTCAACACAAACCTTAAATTTGGCATACAAAAACTTGTTATATTTCTTGTAGAATTATCAATGGTAATCAATTGACCAAAAGAATCAGTAATACCTTGAAAAATATATTCATCCCAAAATTCCAAAGGGAACACAGGGAGACAAACCAAAATAGGGGAAAAAATCTTAAAAGCATTGAACCCAACCACCCAACATTGAAGGAAAAGGAAAGCCTTACCAAAAAACCAGGGGCCACCCAAAATAACCTGGGAGCAATCTTCACAAGTATTGAAAGAGAACAAAATGAAACCATTCAACAAAGCCTTCACACTTTGCAAACAAGAATCAGACTAGCAATCAAAATCCCAACTATGAATAATATCATTATTGGGTCTTCTCCTAATAAATATGCCAATAAGAGCATGTTGCAGATCAACAGTGGCTCAGTTTAGACACACATAAAAAATAGAAATGATAGGGGAAGAAACTACCAGCCCACAAGCAAGCTACTCAAAATTAGAAGAAAGCTCATGCGTAAAAAGAGCCACCCCTTGGGAGGGGAACCCACAAGAGGAGACATGGCAGTAGAGCAACTAACAACAACAAGGGAAGAAACCTTCAAAGGAGGTAGAAGAAAAACCCTTTTCAAAGAGCTCCCAAAGTTGTTCTACCAACTCACAATAGGTAAAGAAGGATTAATGTCATGAACAACACGTTGAGCCTCTAACCACATGGCCAAGATTGAATCCTCAATCTCATCAGGTAACAAAGCACCCTACACAAGGGGCACAGGTTTATGGCGGGCCTTAAGAAGTATATACAAGAGAGATTCATCCTCCTCATCCTTAGAAACCCCAAGATCCCAGTCCTCAGAGCCATCACTGCAAGGAAAAAGAGCAAAGCCAGAAAAGTGGAGAGCCAAACTAGGAAAGTCACCTTCAAGCTCAGCTTCCAGGAAAGAGCCCATGCCTCCATCATCATCGTCACCAACCCTAGTGCCCACTCCATCACCACAATCAGCCCCTGCATAGCCGCATTTGCAATTTCCACCTTTGTTTAGGGTTTGTGAAGAATTTTCTGCTACCCTCGTCGCTACTCTCATTGTCGCTCCAAGTGAAAATCCTCTAGTTTCTAGTTCAATATGGGAATAATTTAATTTAAAACGTGCAATATTCATATTTGTTAATTGAACACATTGAGAAATTAAAAAATGATATGATTACATAATTATTATCCTTGAGTTTGGAGGTCATTGGTAATGAAAAAGTTATTGTGAATGGTGAGGGCATGTATATTACATCAAGTTCAAGCACATTATCAAGTGATGATTGCATCTATAGGAGGGTAGAGGAAGGTGTTGGTACATTATATGATAGTAGTATAGATGAATATGACATTGTTTGCACCTACCTTTAGTTGGACCAATCGTATGTGGGTGATAACAATGATGAATAAGTGATGATTCCCAATTTGGTGATGAATAAATTGACCCTAATATTTATTGTAGCATTGTATATGAGGAAGGTGTATATGCAAGTGAAAAATTAGATGAATAGGCTCATAAGGCTGATTATAAAAAGCATACATGAGTTTGTGATGAAAATGGTGAACAAGAAAGTATTTTCTTGTTTGATATGTTTCCTTCCTTCGTCCCTTTTTCTAATTTTGAAGCTACTAATGATGGTTATTTGCATTAGGATAACATAGAGGTGGTTGCACGTGATGATAAATTTTTCGAGGAAAATATTAGCGTAATCATTGATTTTTAATTTGAAGACCTTACCCTTGAAGAATGTGAAGATGGTGATCATGTAAATGATATGAGAACCTATCTATTTGGTGCAAGACATGTCTTCCTCATGCACAATGCACTTTGAAAGGTTCATATGAAGATGTTGTGATAGTGAACATGGAAGAATAAATGTGCCACAGGTCTAATTTGAGTAGTACGAATAATACAAGTTGCCAAGAAAAAAATAAAATAGAAAGAAAATTTAAAAAATTAGTTCTTCACCTAAAGTGTCTCATGGTTATGATATTTGTGTTGAAGAAATATACACCAATACATGCAATTTTGAGGTATGCTAGTCACTTGTTGTCTTTGAAATGAACATATTTGAGTAAAAGGTTTTTCTTCATAATAACAATACAAATTTTGATGTTGGGGATGATGGTGTGCCTAAGTTTGAGTGTTTCACTTGGATTTGACATATAATTTGAAATGAAGTTGAGTAGTAACAAATGTACTAGGTAGATTGCACGCCTGTTGCTCAAGTTTTCTATATTCGAGAACTTTAATTTTTTTCCATTTGATGTGCATGAAGAGGAGTTTCCTTGTGTAGGTCAATAGGTTAGTGTAGAATATATTTCATCAAAATGTGAGTTGGAAGAATTTTATTTTTTATTCAATCTAGTTGATTAGTTCATTAGGCATGATGACGTTTGTGTATCTATTGAGGTTGACCTTGTTCTTCATATTGTTCCCCTAACTATTTGGACTTCAATGATATATCATAGCATGGTTCATAGGCTTATTTTTTATGGTTTTCTTACATTGGAAAGGTTAATTATCGAGGTAGCCTTCACTCTTTTAGATGAAATCATAAATTTATGTATGTGAGAAGAAGCCCACATCTAACACAATTGGACAATGAAGATATTTTTGGGTTTAAGGAGTTCAATTCCTTTAGCAAGACTATCTTTGACAAAGGTAAGTGGATGCAATAGTTTTTTCAAGACCATGTGCCATGGGTATTTATGCAGGGTTTGACATACAAAATAATGATAATTTTTATGTGTAGGCATATCTTTAATGTCTATGCGCCTCTAGGTCAGTGACTACAATTTTTTGTTCTTCCTTGTATACATTGTGTCTTTTCTTGTATGTATTGTGGTGTCTTTGTGTAACCATGACCCTTTTTCATGATCAAGTGTAATTTAGTCCTAATCACTATTGTTCCTCATTTTTTGTCTACTCTTGGAGGTCTAAATTCACACCATGCTTGCAAGAGACACACATCCCCAATCAAATCTTGTTAGCACTCAAATATGTAGTGCCATTTTTTGTGTCCCTTCTATTTTATGTGTCTATGTTTATATTTGACCCATTGTTGATAATTGATTTGAGATATCCTAAATGGGTCCTCTTAGTGTCAAATTATGCAAAAAAACCATGAAGAATCTAAGTTTGGGTTGTTTCTAGTATCTTCCCTTGAGTTTTCTATGTTTTTCAACCTTTCATATTTTCAAGGAAGTCCATATTATATACCTTCACTATCAATCTCAGCAACCTACTCATGCCCTTGTAGAATTCGTCTAAGTGTTTTTTTAAATTTTTTGAGTCTTACATCCATTCACCCATATTAGAATTGTCATCCTTGGTGTACCAAGTTCTTGAAAGTTTACACTTTCATTTTAAGTCCTTTTACTTGAGTTACAAAGTATTGGATTTTCCCATACCCTGATATCACTCCAATGACATACAATATGTGTTCTTGTCAATATTTGAAGCCTAAAATATTGTGAAAATTCTAAGTCCTTTATATTGGGATTAAAATTTTAGACTTCTTCATGGACATTCCATCCCTTAGTATCAATTCCCATGCATCTTCACTCCTTGATCCATGATACCTTATATTAATTCTTTTCTGTCTATCAAAGTCATATTTTTTTAGCCCCAAGTATCCATTTCCTTCCTTCGTTGAAATATTAAAACTCCACCACTCCTTGGTTAACATTATTCATAGTCAAAATTTGGGCTATCCCTTATCTCATTATCTCTTTAGATGTATTCTCGATGCCCAGATATTGACATCCCAAAAGCCTTTTCTTTGTTAGGGTTCCCTTGGCAACCTTCCCCCTTTCCTCATACCTTTTGGTATAAATTCTCTCTCTTCCTCGATCCTTTGATTTCTCAACACTTTAATCCTTAGCATGCAAATAAAATATTTTAAACACCAACAATTTAAAATTCTTGTTATTTTCAATTATGAACCCTAACTACCCTCCTAGATGACCCAACACTTCACTAATGACCTAATTTGGCTCTACAACTACTAGATTAAGTTTGATGGCACAAATAAATCATTCTCTATGTAGGTGAAATGGATCTAAAGGATACACTTTTCCCATACCCTAATTTATTACAATGGTTGAGATTGAAACACATGATGATTGATATGCCATCTCAAGCTCCTATCTTAACATTTTTTTTGGGTGATTTCCTTGTCTGTACACGTGAATCCACAAACCATTAATATTTAGAGGTATGGTGAATGGATAGAAGGATGATTTTATCACTATTCCATATGTTTATAGATATCAAGGATGAAAATTTGATATAAAGAATTAATCACAATGATAACTAAAGCATGGGTGATCATGGAAAAATAAAATCTACATGTAGAGAGGTATCTATTAGAGTTGATATATAAGTTGTAGAGAGGTATCTATTATGATTTTTTTTTTTTTAAAATTGTCTCTTTGAATAGTTGTTGATATTTGGATTGAGAGGTTTGACAGGCCCTCTTGTAAAAAAATTTCTACCACATTTGTTTGTGTAGCTATAATGAGAATTTGAAAATGTTGTATCATATAAATCTATTTCATAAGTATATGTAATGGTATTTTACTTATTGTAGATGAATATCAATGAGTTTAGAGAAGGATTATTAAGAAAAAGTGTTCATTTTACATCATACCTTTGTTGTTAGTTATAGTTCTTCGATTTTCATGATTATATATAACTTTGTTACCCAATAAGGCATTGGTCAAGAGGAATCTTGACCTTCCACATCCATTAAAATTATTAAAATCATTCATCGTTATCATAGAAAGTGGGAGTAGTGTAGATATGCATTTTTTTTATCGATTCAATAATAGCTTCAAGCAATATTAAAAAATATACCTTGAAAGGATCATGTCCAATATGCTTGCACCTTGCCATTATGTATATAATATAAACAAATATATTTTAAGGGATTAATGAGGTTGATAAATATGGGTGCATGTGTAAGGTGTGTTGATCAGTTATATATAGAGGTTATTTGCAACTAGTCAATTATTTGACCTGATGATAACTTTTGAGTTAAGTATGCAATTGGGTTTGGCTACTATCATTTTTATTTCTTGTCCTATTTGATGAAAATACTTGTTAAGTTATACATCTAGGAATACCCTTTTGGGTTTAACCTAAGCTCAAATAGTAATATATATTACCCACTCTCATATTTTAAAATTTAACCATCCCAACTCTATTGATGAGCCTTTATTCACCACCTTGAAGACAAACCCCTAGTCTTGAAGGTGGGAAAAAGCCCAAGGATTTGGGAGAGTGGTTTTGGGACCTAACATCTACCATGTGTTTTATTCTTATATTTTATTCTCTCTACCTTTTTTTTATTTGGTATCGAAGCTAAATAATGACATCTTCTTCTAGTACACTTGTCTTACAAATCCTCAAATTATTTAGTTCACTAAGACATTATGAGTATTGGTCAATCACAATAAGGGATTTGTTCAAATCTCAAGATATAAGTAACCTTATGGAGAATGGGTTTCTTGAACCTACAAATGCATCAACATACAATACATTATCTTAGGTAGAGAAGGATTCACTCAAAGATAATAGAACAAAGGATTTCAAATCTAGCTTCTACATCTTTTAGACAATGTATAAAAGTATTTTTTTGACAATTGTAATAGCAAAAAAATAAAAAATAAAAGCATGTGATATCCTTCAAAAAATATATAAAGGAATGACTAAGGTAAAAACTGCAAAGCTACAAATGTTGAGAAGAGATTTTGAAATTATATCAATGAAGGAATATGAATATGTAGATTGATTTCTCACACAAAGTTTTGGCTTGGTTAATCAAATTAGATCTCATAGTGAGACTCTTGAAGATAATAAAATAGTAGAAATATTCTAAGGATCCTGTACCCATAATTTTTGAGTCACTTGTTGTAGCTATATATAAGAGACAAAAGAACTTTCATAGTTTTCTATAGACGAGCTTTAGGACTCTCTAATCTATCATGAGCAGAGGATAATTCTTTCTTCTAGATATTCTTTGGAGCATGCCTTTAAGTCATAAGTTTTATTTAGTCATGGTAAAGGTAGAGGGAGATCCAAATTCAAAGGTAGAGGAATAAATTCATCAAGAGGTGGAAGAACTAGTCCTATAAATTCAAATGGAAGGGGTAGCAACCAAAACCCAAGTTAGAATCAATATTATGGACAAAGGTATGACAAATCTCCAGTTCAATGTCATTATTATAAAAATTATGGTCACTCTAAAAATAAAAGTAGAAAAAGATAATTTGATTTCAACAAACAAAGTAATTTTTTCTAAAGAAAATATGAATCAAGGTAGTATGCTTCTAGCATGCAATGTTTATTAGGAGAGTCCAAAATATTTTTGGTTTCTATATTTAGGCTGTAGTAATCACATGACAAGGAATTTAGAAATGTTTTCTAGTGTAGTGTAGGAAAATGCATACCCTTGCATTTTCACACTTGTTTGGGCCTGCTTTGCTTTGTTTATCCCTATTTATGTCTTAATTGGTCCTATTTTCATCCACAAGCCTATTAAACTATATCTTTTTCTTGTTAATCTCGACAAACATCAATGGATAAATGATAATTTAATGATTATGGCTGTGTCCCTGATTTTTGGGTCGAGACTAAGACACCACCTAGGGTGTTTTTGTCCCCCAAAGGTCTTTGGGACCTCGATTTCAACTGTGCCTTAAGGTGGCCCCTTTTGGAGTCTGTGCCCCGAGTTTCATGCCTCCGGACTAAGATGCCCACCTAGGGCACCTTAGTCCCCCTTAAAGTATTTTCAGGATTTAATTTCAAATCTTGGTGGAATTTAGCCTCCTTTAATTAATAATTTCATATGTTGGCTTGTTGTGGTGTAATTTCAGGATATTAAGCATGGATAAGTATAAATACAAGGTTCTTTCATTCATTTTCACAATAAGACTTTTGTGAGAGCATTCCTAATAGCATAATTGAGTTCACAAGAGCATTCAAGAGCAGTTCATCAAGCATTTGGAGCCATCATTAAGATTCAAGCATCATGTCATGTCAAAGATCTTCTTGCATCATGTGTGTTTTTTATCTAACATTTGTGATGTAGGGTTTTGATTCAAGCAAGCATTTCAAGTCAAGATCTATCAAGCATTCCTTTGATTCAAGATCTACATTCAAGCTAGCCATCTCACACAAGTTTGTAGATTTCACAACAAGGGTTTGATGAGTTGCAACATAACACTTTGTTCATGTTCACCATTTCCCTCCATTTCATTTTATTCCAAGGTTTAATTACCAACAAGGGGTTTGACCAAGGCAAACCCCCATTTACTAACAATCAACAAGTTTTTCCTCTTTTGCATGTTTGTGCTTGCAGATTTAGGTTGAAGAATTGAAGATCATTTGAAGTGAAAAGTTGCATTGCAAAGTTTTCATCTTCATGGAAACTCACCTACAGGTCAAATCTGGAAGTTTCGGAACCTAAGATCAGAGAAGAAGAAAGTGCAAACCTCGAGCCTTGGGACCACATTCGAAGATTCCATAAATTTAGGATGGGAATAAGTCACCACCTAGGGTGTCTTAGTCCTTCTGAGGGTATTTTTCATAGATTCTTCTAGATCTGGTTTTGACATTCGAAGATTCTGCATCTGCCTTAAAAAATAACAACGGGACTAAGATAATAGTAAGGGCGTCTTAGTCCTCCATAACACATTTTGACAGCATTTTTGCATTTCCAAAATCCTCATCACATTTCTAGACTTCCCAGGTAAATACATCATAACTTCCTATTGCTTAATTTCATCATTTGCATCCTTAATTTAGCTTGCATTTCTAGGTTTTGTGAGTTGAATGTTAAAGTGTCTTTTCCAAGCTTTTGCTTGGTGGTGAACCCCTCAAAGCTCAAAGAACCCCCTCCTAGGTCTTCCTTGTTGAGAATTGACTCACCTTTGAGATTGATAGTCAATCCAATTAGGGTTCCTAGGACATTATTGAATGGCCGAAAGAGAATAGAGGTGGGCATTTCCACACACCTATTTTCTTCTCGGTTCATCTAGTTTGGATAAGTTTACAAAATAAAATGTCACTTTGGGCTATGATAATAGATTTTCTAGTCATGGGAAAGGGAAATGCTAATATTATAACTAAATAGGGGGAGAAAAATATGATTTCATATGTTTACTTTATTCTTGGTTTAAAGTATAATTTGATGAACATTGGGCAATTGGTTAAAAAAGGGTATAGAGTATCTTATAAAAATAAAGAATGTGTAATTTTGGATAAATTTATAAGAAATTAGCTAGTGGAAAAACTCTAAATGAACAACAAAATAATGTTTCCCTTGAAATTGAAACTAGATTTGAGGGTTGAATTTGCTCAAGCTCACCTCTTAGTGATTCCACAAGTGGGTCAAGATAAAAATTGATATTTTTTTAGTGAATGAACCTCTTTTAGAGATGCCTTTAGAAGTCACACATTCAACCCAACAAGATATCACTCAATAAAATTTTCAATAAAGAATAAAACATGAGAATTGGCTTTGACACTTACAATTTTGATACTTGAATATTGGAGTTTTAATTTGCAACACAAAAACATTTGGTAAAAGGCTTGCCATTCATAGAAAAACTAGATAAAGTATGTGAAGTGTGTGTTTTTGAAAAGAAACATAAAGAATAATTCTCAATTGATATGTGATTTAAAGTAAATGCACCATTGGATATTGTTTATTTTTATTTGTGTGGGCCAATGCAAACCCATTCAATTGATGGGCATGTTTAATTTTTGACATTCATTGATAACTACAATAGAAAAACATGGATTTATTTTCTAAAAGATAAGAATGATATCTCCAAGATTTTTAATCAATTCAAAGCTCTATTTAAGAAGAAAATTTGGCACTATATAAAATTTCTAAGAATAGAGAGAGGTAGTAAATATATCTCAAATATATTCTTAAATTTTTGGAAGGATCATTAAATACACAAAAAATTTATTACTAGGTACACTCCACAATAGAATGCCATGAAAAAAATAAATAATAGAACAAATATGAACATGGATAGGAGTAAATTGAAGAATAAAAATCTGCAAATGAGCATTGGGCAAAGTCTATAGTATGTGCGGTCTACATAATAAATAGATGCCCAACAACCTGAGTGTTAAGAATATGATTCCAAAAGAATTATGGATTGAAATAAAGCATATGATTCCAAAAGAAGCATGGAGTGAAAGAAAGCATAGTGTTTCTCATATGAGAGTGCTTGGATGTGTGGCATATGCACATGTCCTAGATGAATTGATAAATAAATTGGTTAACAAGGAAGAAAAATGTATCTTTGTATAATATTGTTAGAAATAAAAAGATTATAAATTGTATAATCTAATAACTAAAAAAGTGATAATCATTAAAGATGTACAATTGAAAAAAGAAGCATGGGATGAAAGTTTGGAAAAAATAGTGGCTATTACAACAAGTTTACCACAAGATGATAGAGAAGTATTGAATCCAATAGTTATCACCTCCTTGGTACCTCCTTACATTCCCTCTCAAGCTCAAAAAATTAGTCCACAAGTGACACCTCCATCAAGAAGGACATACTCACACATTATAACAAAAACCTCATAAAATGAATGACCACAAATATCACAAGGTGTAGCTAATGTAACACCTCTTACAATATGAATTATAGGTGTAGGACCATCAAGTCCAAATTATTTAAGATATGCTTCAAGTAATATATTAAACCCAACATTGGAAAGTCTAAGTAGAAAAAAAAGTTTGAGGGAGATCTATGATCAAAATTAAGGTGAAGACAATGCTAGTTTTCTTTCTCTTTTTTCCTTATTTTTAGAAGTAGACAATCTTGTTCACTTTGAAAATACAATTAAAGATGAAAATTGGGCTCAAGTCATGGGTGAGGAGATTGATGCTACAAAGAAGAATCATCTATGGGACTTAGTGGATATTCTAGAAGGAAAATGTGTGATAAGAGTAAAGTGGATATACGAGGCCAAATTTAATGTAGGAGATGTGTAGAAGCATAAAGCAAGGATAGTAGAAAATGGTTTTCCATATCATATTAGAGTTGAATACAATGAAATATTTGCTTTGGTAGCCCAATTAGACACAATAAGAAGTATATGTGGAGTAGCTACTAGGATATGAGATCTTAGACCACAAAGACAAGGTCTATAGACTCAAGAAAGCCCTCTATGGACTCAAGAAAGCACCTAGAGAATGGTACGATAGACTTGAATTTTACCTCTTACATAATGAGTTTAATAGGAGGAGCAACAAGTCTACATTGTACACAAAGATGAACGAATAAGGTCAACTTTTAATTATATGTTTGTTTGCTGATGGCTTGATATTCGTAGGTGATTTATCAATTGATTTGTTCAAAGCAGCCATGAAGAAGGAATTTGAGATAACTATTTTGGGTCTGATGAAGTATTTTCTTAGAATCGAGGTGAATCAAAATGAAAATGAAATATTCATATCACTAGTCAAATATGCCAATGATATTTTGAAAAGGTTTAATATGATTAATTATAAGTTAGCACCAACACCAATTTTGATAAGTTTAAAGTTAAGCAAGGATGACAAGGGATCTAATGTTGATCCACCATTGTATAAAATAATCATTGGTAGTCTAATGTACTTGACCACCATGAGGCCAAACATAATGTATGGTGTGAGCCTTATCTTAAGGTTCATTGAGTCTCCATAAGGCTCTAATGGGAAAGCAAAAAAAATAATTTTGAGATATGTAAGTAGAACTAGATATCATGGAATTTAGTATTCAAGATTAGATGAATTCAAACTCATTTGATACATAGATAGTAATTGTGCAAGAAAAATTGTTGATAGGAAGAGTACATTTGTTTATATTTTCAATTTTGGAATAGGTGTAGTATCATGAGCATCCAAGAAACAACCCATTGCCACTCTTTCATCTCTAGAAGAAAAATATGTAGGAGCATGTTAGGAAATTTAGATGAGAAGTGTTAGTAGATTTTATGCAAAAACAATAAAAAACAACAAATATTTTTTATGATAACTTAACAATTGCACTATCAAAGATTACAATATTTCAAAAAAGAGTAAGCATTTAGACACCAAATACCATTTCATTAGAGAATTAATCGACAAAAGAGATATTTATTTAGAATTTTGTAGGTCTCAAGATTAGTATGCAAATATCTTCACCAAGCGATTGGGAAAAGAAAGCTTTTGTTATATAAGAGATCATTTATACATTCTAGGTGGTGGTAGTTGTGATTAATGGGGATTGTTGTAATTAATTATCCCAACTACTATTGTCTACTTCTTGTCCTATTTTTATTGAATAAAATAATGCCAACATATGACACTACTTCACCATTTAATATCTCTGATGCATTCCTCTTGTTGAAAAATGAGGTGTTTTCTTAGCTTAATGCTCTGTAAAACTTCAAAATTGTTGTTCTAAGTAAGTCTTTTCTTTGTTACATAAATTCTTTGTGGATGATTATCTTGATTAATCCATTTTACTATTGTAGAATGTAGAGAGAATTATTTAGAAGAACTAGATAGGATAATAGAAGGATCACACAAGATATACCATGGAGAAACCCTTTCGGGAAAAAACTCCACCAAGAATTATTCTATTATTCAAACTCTGAATTACAATAGCTCCAATTCTTGCTTGAGAATGATTGTTTTGTCTTTAACAATCTTCTTCACACCTACAATAAGAAATCATGAAAACTCTATTGAACTTGAATGAGATATAGAGACAATATGCAACCTTGTAATCTCCAAATGGTGATAATTACAATGCATAAGCTCAAACCCTTGAAAAGGTACACCATATTCCTTCAAGTAGAGTCATTTAGTGAAGACTAAAGCTTACAACATGTGCATCATGCATTTGGGTGTCCCAAACTGAAGCTACAACTTCTCCTTCACTTTAGTGATAATTCCAAAGCTATTCCTCAAAGATGGCGCCCTTAAGTAAAGCTACTTATCTGAGCCTTCAAAAATATCTTATCATGCATTGGAGTTAATTCCAATAAAGCATCTTGGGCACCCAAGTTAGCTTCAATTGCTTTATTGTTAACTAAAACACTTACTCAACACCATTCCCAAAGAATGGTCATCCCTTGTTAACTGGAGGTAGTCCCTGTTATCTGTCATACAACTCAATGTTATTAGCCATGCATTTAAAGTTAACTGAAGCTAACTACATGAAACTCAAACTAACTAACATGCATGCAACATGCACTTGCATGCAACTGAAGATAACTGAACTGAACTGAACTGAACTGATTCTGAACTGAACTGAACTGAACTGAACTTAACTTAACTTAACTGAACTGAACTGATCTGAACTGAACTTAACTGAACTTCAAGCATGCAAACATCAAATCCTAACTTCTAGGATCTTTACATGCATTCAGAAGTGTTAACCGTTACTCCGTATAGTTAACTGGACACAAGGTGAGTTTCACCTTACCATGTGTGCACCCACATGCTCCTATTATTTAGGAATAAATACAAATGTCAATTTCATGATTTATTTCATCCAAATATTAATCTCATCCTAATCTTAGTGTTGTTGAACACATTCCAAGAATCTAGGAGATACATGAAATAATTAATGTTTTAGGATTTGCAATTAAATGGCATCCTATTTCCAACACCTCTTTTATGTTCTATTTTCTTTTGCTTATTGCAAGGTCCTTATTCTATGAGTGTGGTCCAACTTTGCCACCAAATGGGTTTAGATTGATTTTGTTGTCCTTGTTTTACATAGTCTTGACCAATTTTACTATTAGAAGACTCTCTTCATATGGAAGGAATAAGCCACTTAGTTTTTTTATATAATAGAAGAAGCTTGTAAAAGATTTAAAAATTACCTATTTTTGTAAAGAAAAAAGAACTAGTTTTGTAAAAAAAGAACTAGTTTTGAAGCTCTTATGAAAAGTTTATGCAAGAAGCTTTTTGTGAAAGAAAGAGGTTTCTTTGTTTATCTGCAAATCTAGAGCTAAAGCTCTTGTGATCAAATCTATATAAGAACCTTTTTAAAACTTAATAAAAATAGTAAGTTTCTTTAGTATGTTTTATTCTCTCTTTTAGGGTCCTCTTGATTTATAGTTATAGATGTTATTGTTGTGATAGTTTATTCATAATATTACCATTTACGTATAGCCTTTGTCAATTCCCTCACCTTGCAGTTGTGATCATTATCATCATTTTGATGCATTCTCATCTATAAAATTTTCATTTATATCTACCAAATCCTTTAATGGGATTTTGTGCCTTCAACAATGTTATAATTCATGCTTCTAACAAAGGAATCTCATATTTTTGGCCTATTTCCTCTACATTCACATTATTGATGTTAGAATTCATTATTTTATTGAAGTGTTAACTTGGTGATGGTGATATATGGAATACAAAAATAGTGTCTATGGTGTTATAATTTTGGAAGCCTACCCATCCTTCCGATTTGTGTTGTTTTACTTCATGTTTGTTCTCTATTATCTAGATGTGGAAGGGCTACTTTGAAATGTTACCAACCTTAGCAAAGAGTCAAGTACATATTTTTTTGTTCTTGGGATTCCATACTAGAAATTAGACCTTAGAAGAAAGAGTAATTAAGAAACTCTAGTACAAGTTGATTCATAAAATTTTGTGAAATGAACAGTCAAAAGAAAAAAAATTTGGTCTAATATTGTAGAATATTTAGATATAGGGGAGAGAACCCAGTAGTTGTGCACCCTAACTTCGTGCTTCTAATTATCCTACATGGAAATTTAAAATCACTCCCAATTTTTTATAACTTACTTGGCAAGTCACGTACTTATAACTTTCATTTTAGGGCCACATCATCAAGTATGATGCCACATCAGCATGCTTTTTTTCAAGCTGCCCAAAAAGGCCCAAAAAAAAAGTGAGACCAATACTTGTGCATTCACATCATGGGTAGTTGAGCACTGATGTGGCATCACATGATTGGTTTCTTTTTAGATCAAAAGAATACAATTTGTTTAATAAAGGGTAATCAAGTCACAACTATTGGGCATTATATAAACAACTACTATCACAACTATTGAAACATGCTCAACTACCAGGTCCTCTCCCCTAGCATATTCTCTTAAGAGAAAGACTAGCAAACTTATTGTGCATTTACATGGAAGATAAAGTTGTGAGACATTTTAAACACTTGTAATTGAATGTTTGGAATTTTTGTAAAAAAAAAGGAGATCAATAAATTGTGTATATGCTCTTTGGAAAGGTTTTGAAAAATTTAAATTGGGATAATGAAACTTATATTTTTATTCTATTCTTTCATTTTTTGTGGTTCAAGGATGCTAATTGTGTTTAGAAATATATGCAAACAACATGGTTTGATTATTGTTAGTTTCACTTGTAGTCATTAGTTAAATTATTGTAATGACTAAGAAATAGTTTAATTTTATTTGTTTTTGGTGGATCTATAATACTAACTTGTATTCACAAATAATCTGAAATGTTTTAAAATAATTCAATACGATCATTATTAGTTCAAATTGTAATAATTAATTAGATTTTTATAATAACACAAAGCATTTGATTTTTTTAGAATTCTAACAATTCTATCACATTTTCACAAAGAATTTATTATTTCCATGACATACTTAATATTTTATATTGAGATTCTATCATTTCAATCTGTAGAGCACCTTCTCATTCCTATTAAGAGTTTATTCTGTGATGGGTGGGATTGTAGTGTGCATCCAATGCTAAGGAATTTTTTTAGAGCGTGTAGAGAAAAGAGGAAGTCAGATATATTATTCCTTATGAAGCATGTTGAATGTCCATTTTAAACAATATCTATGAATTTGTAATCATTGGAGCATTACTAATTTAATCATTCTTAATAGTGAAATTTTTAGTCATCTTGATCAAAAATATTTTTAGTTATAAATGGGGATGGATGATATTAATAAATACATTATTAGGTTATTGTACGATTAAGCCATGAGGGTATTATGTCTTGATCAATCTCTTGAAATTTGAGAAATATTTAAAACAAGAAGCAAGTATTTAAGATGGAAGTTCTTTACTCTTTTTATTGCACCAAATTAAAGTGTGTTGCTATTAATTGCTCTTTAGAAGGATTGATCTTTCAAATGCTTGAAGATTCTAGGTTGATTAGAATGAATGCATTAAATGCCTTTAAGTATTAGCACATAACATCAAATCATACCAAAAATATGTTTAGTTAGCTCGAGGCATAACAATAAAAGAGGCTAATCAATCAAAATTTGAATTGGATAGAAACAAGTTCAGAAGTATGAGATCATCCCCTCATCCATAGACTTGTCCTAGATGGAATAACAACTAAATCAAAGTGACCAACAAGTAAATGGAGGTAGTTACATAGATACATGTGATATGTAGGCACATAAGATGAATATATAAGAGTGTGGGTGTAGATGTAAGGGTACGGCTGAATGTGTGTGTAAATGGAAAAAAAGAATAGGGGGAGCTCAAATTCACAAAATATCATGATAGTTTTCATTATGTATGTGTATTAAGGAATTACCTCAAAATATCTACACAAAACTAAATGGGAAATGACATAGCTATTCAAATTTCATAATTATGTTTTTTCCTTCACTTTGAGGTGCATGTGAATCCTAAGTGAATATGTATGTCAAAATGTGTATCACTCACAAATTCCCATGGAAAAATATTCAAACATTCAAATGATATCACTATGGGTCCATATAAAGTAATGAACCCTATGAAGATATAATAATGTGTATTTTCCTTTTGTGTATGTATTTTTTCCATAAGGTGAGTCTTTATAAACACATGTATCTATCAACACATCTAAACATATGATCATTAGTGAAAATGTATGCCCCCTCCCCCAACAATTAGCTATCTATAGGTACAAGGAATTGTACAAAAAAGGAAAATTAGTACATGAAAAGTAAATGAAATTTAAGCATGTAGACATAGAATAATATAAGTATATAAGCATTGCATTATACAAAAATAAGTGTAAAGAATGCAATGTGTAAGAAAGTAATAGGCTAGAGATAATTTTAGTGAATAAGAATATTAGTCCCAACATGGACAATGGTGGTGTAACCCTCAATAGACTAGTAACACCCATGTAAGTATATAAAGTACTAGGAGATACGATGCCCCTCTAATGTGTAGGTGAAAGTAGAATATATAAATGTAAGATCAAAATTTTAAGATCTAAAAGCATAATATAGTAACATAAATGTAACAAGTAACTATAGGGAGTAAAATATGTTAATGTGCAAAATCAACATATGAAGCTTTAAGAAGCAAGATAGATCAATGTAAAATCACAGTAGAGGTTCCAGTAAGCATAATATGTCAGTGTAAGTATGATATATCATAGAAGGATATAATGTAAGGTCTAGCAAGCATGATATAAATCCTATATCAATGTAAAATCATAGGAGAGGCTCCAATAAGCATAATATGTCAATATAAGCATGATGTACATCATATCAAGAATATTATGTTCCATGCATTTGCAAAATATAGATTTGTGCCATATAAATCCTTTACTTTTTGACTAGGTCCAATGCTTCAACATAAAAGAATAATACTATATATATTATACCCACCTCATTGTTGGGAATAGGATGCCATTTAATTGCAATCCTAAACATTATTTCATGTATCTTCTAAGTCCTTGGAAAGTATTCCCCAACACTAGGATTAGAAAGAGATTAAATTCATATGAAATGAACATGTAAATTGATATTTGTAATTAATTCTAAATGATAGGAAGATGTGGGGACGCCCAAGAAGAGCTCCTACAAAATAGGAGCACATGAGGCACCCACATGGAAGGTGGAACTCACCTTGAATTAAGTTAACTGTTTGGAGAAAGATAACACTTCAGTAATGCATGTAAAGATCCTAAAAGTTAGGGATTGATGTTTACATGCATGAATTTTAGTTCAGTTCAATTCAATTTAGTTCAGTTCAATTCAATTATTGTTCAGTTATCTTCAATTGCATGTAGTTAGTTTCAATTGAATGCTAGTTGAATTCAGTTGACTTGGAATGCATGACTAATGAATTGAGTTGCATGACAAACAACAGGTGATTCATTTAGTTAAGTGGGGATGATCAATCATGCATCCTGTTTGCATGAATTGATGGAGATATGTTTCAGTTAACAAAGATTGACTTGGACCCACCTTGGGTGCCCAAGTTGGCATCTTGTAGTTAAAACTTTTGCATGATAAGATATTTTATAAGGTTGAGTTAAGTGGGCCCATTCTTGGGCACCAACTTTGAGGAGAAGCTTACAAGATATCTTTGTAATTAACGTTGAGTTATAACTTCAGTTTGGGATGTCCAAATTGATGAAGGACTTGGTTTGACATTCTTTTTCATGGAATAACTCTACTTGCAAAGAATAGGTATAGGTTTTGTGAGATAAGCTTTGAGCTTTGTAATTGTAAACTCTTTGGAGTTTACAAGGCTCATTATTGTCTATAAATTGTAGCAAGTTGAAGAGCTCGTTTTATCAGATTTTATTGCAGGTTGTGAAGAAGAATTGTTGAAGGAAAAAGAAGCATCACAAGCAAGGATTGATAAAGAATTATTGCAATCTTGTTCTAAGGTTAAATAATACAAGCACTATTGATTCTAGTGGTGGAGTTTTTTCCCGAAAGGGTTTCTCCATGGTATATGTTGTGTCACTTCTATCTTCTAGTCTTATTCTTCTGCAATCTTCTGCCTATTTCTACAAATGGTAAAATGAATCTAAAACAGATAATCACCCATAAAGAAATTGTAACAAAGAACACTTAATTAGATCTACAATATAATAGTTTTACAAGTTTTAAAGCTACATAATTACCTTTGGTTTCAACACTCATGTGTCTCTAATTGGGATTTTACTAACTATATATGATCTTCAATTCATAGTGGTCTATATATACAACATAAGCTCCTTTGATGGTAAGCAATGCCTCCACTTGCGTAAAGCTTGCATTATGTTTATAATTCCTAGTCATGGACACAGTATTGTTGCGTAGCCTTATTCAAATTCTCATTAAAATATATGATATGTATACCCTTTAGATTCAATAGAATACTAACGATTGTTCTATTGGCATCATAGTTGACTTGGAGTTCACCTTTCCAAAGTCTAGGAGTGCAATCATGAGATATTTTGTCACTTTCTTCTTCAAGAGCACACAAATATTGGTAATGAAAGTCATTGAATTGCACACTCTCTTCTATATACAATATTTCAACAACTTACCGATTCCACTAAAGTTCATGATGGACTTCTAGATAAAGCTCACTAATCCATCAAGAAAATTTAATTCTCCTAAGACCTATATGACTCTATTTACTACTTCTACTTTTCCATTATATATGAATCCTCTTCATCCTTCATTAAAACATATTACCATCCTTCTTGGTGGTGCAAGTGTTTTTGTGCCCATCATGTATCAATCAAACTACTAGGGCCTTCTTAGTAACACATGACATGCATATATCAAGATCATGCCAAACCACACTACAACAAAATAGGCAATTAGCGCCTAAAATAGCATCAAATTTTAGTGCATTTGAGTTCATGAATTGGGCACTTCTGCTGGCACAAAACTCAGTGCAAATTGGTATGTTCACTTCGGCGCCAGATTTAGCGCCAGGTTTAGCGCTGACTTTTGTTGCTTCCAGTTTGGCTTCCAATTTTGCTTTTGGTTTTGCTTCTTGTGTTGCTTCCATGTTTGCTTCCAGTTTTGCTTCTGGTTTTGCTTCCAGGTTTGCTTCTAGTTTTGCTTCTAGTTTTGCTTCGGGTTTTGCTTCCAGGTTTGCTTCTAGTTTTGCTTCCAATTTTGCTTCCAGTTTTGCTTCCAATTTTGCTTCCAGTTTTGCTTCCAATTTTGCTTCCAATTGTGCTTCTGATTTTACTTCCAGTTTTCCTTCCATTATTACTTCTTTGTTTGCTACCTGAATTGCTTTTGTTTTTGCTTCCTAGATGACGCCAAGTTTTGCTTCCAAGATTGCTTCTAGTTTGCTTCTAGTTTGGCTTCCATTGTTGCTTCCTTTTTTGCTTCTAAAAATACTTCTTGTCTTGCTTCCATTTATTAATTTAATATGTTTTATTTCAATTTAATTAGTTAAATATATCATGCCTCTTAAATAACTCATATGATTATAGAGTAAGTAAATTAAATAATATGCTTTATTTCAATTTAATTAATTAAATATATCATGCCTCTTAAATAAATCATATGATTATAGAGTAAGTAATTTAATTATTTAACTCATATGATTAAATAACAAGATAATTATTATAACATGATCATCATTTATAATTAAAACAAGTGAGTCAAATATCTATATAAGTGATTAAAACAAGTGAGTCAAATATGCCACTAGATTAATAACATGTCAAAATCATACATGTCCAACAATTGACATAAGTCAAAATGATACATGTACAAATGATATAAGTAAAAATGATAAATTATATAACTCAAAATGATACATGTCCAAATGATATAAGTCAAAATGATACATTTCAAAATGATACAACTCAATAATATGGTATTGCAGGTCATGAAAATGATACGTATGATAGTAACCATGAAAAGAGGTAGCATAATGATATATCAACAATGATCCATGATGTAGTCTATATGATCATGAATGTCCCTGGCTACTACCAGCAATTGCCTCATCATCATCATCATCACCATCGTGATCATCATCATCGACATCATCATTGTCACCGGCCTCGGTGTCTTTTGTATTTGTGTCATCATCATCCTCTTCCATGTGATCTGTACCATAACCAACATATTCTAGATCTATATCATGAGGATCATCTTGAAATTCTAGAAGACCCGTGTTCTGCAAAAAAAAATATTTAAAATGAAAAGTTATTATTTATTTTATGCAATAATTTATTTTTCTATTATATATCTAATATTACCACATGTGAAATGAAACCATAATCATATTACATCATATCAAAGTGCACATACCATAATAATTTTTTAAAAAAATTATAGCTAATATGTCATTCCAATGATGTAAAACATGCAACAATTCTAATAAACATTAGTAAAATATGCCAACATTTGGTGGAAGAGGAAGAAAAATGATTGGAACTCTGGAGGCCCACCATAATGGATTTTGGTATTCAACTATGAGAGCATAAGACTAATCTGATATCATGTATCAAAACATTAAGCATGCATTCTTCTAGCTAGCAGAGAAGGAGATGATTAATTTGCTTCATTTTCATTTGCATAACCATATCATGGTGTGAACCAAGAAGACCAAAGATCCTGATGAAATTGAGGAAGAATAGCAAGAGAGGGACAAGAAAAATAAAATCAATGTAAAGTTTCAAGGATTTTTCAAGCGAGTAACGGAGCTATGGGAGTAGCCTCATCTAAAATATTTTGAACTAGATTTTGATATACCATTTAGAGAGCTTTGTTTTCATGGAGTTCCTTTCAAAGAATTTGCTTTTATTGTTCCTATGGTAAACTGTTTGGTAGAGTTGGTGGAATTACCTTTCTTAGTAATCACTATTAGTGAGATTGAGATTGTTAACCTTGAGAGAGTAGGACTTGGGAAAAAGGAATTTGATATGGTTATTGTTTTCATCTTATACAACCATTGCAAGAAAAGTTAAGCTAGCATCAAATAACCAACAATTTTGAAAATAACATGAAAACTTATAGTTGCTGCTATGTCAAGAATAAAATAAAAGGAAACAATGTTCCTTCCAGTGGCTTGATGATTGCAAATGAGGATTCATTTAATTTAAGTGGAGTAAAATGAAAATGAAAAGTAGTTGATTCATATAATATATGTACATTAAACAGTTTATGGTGCAAAATTATTTTTGATGCCTTCTATAGCTAAATGCTACACTCATTTCAGGCATCAAGAAAATGCATCCCACCTAGAGTTTGTGTGATATTGTTTTTTCCCTAGAATCCTTTTCAAAATCATCACCCTTAGCCTGATTTAGGATGAAACATCAATAATGAGAAAATTAACAAAAAATCAAAAGTGAATAATACATAATCTATGTTGTAAAGTTAAAAAGTCTTACAAAAATACATATAAAACTCCAAAACATTTTCCATTTGTTCTCTAAAGTTTAGTCCAATCGACCAAAGCAAGAAACATATATCTTATTACTATTTAAATCAAAAGAAGATATCTGATATACAATTCAAAACATCAACATATGAGCTAATTTGTTAAAGTACATGTTCTCCTTCAAGTATCCATTCCTTGATAAACTCAATTTGGTCCTCAAATACATACCTATGACAAGTTTCAAAGGAATCTATCATGAGAATATAACCATGTCTATATGTAACAATATAAAACATTCATAATCAGAGACAAGTGCTTTACAAATTCTACTACACATTGATGCATTCTTCATGTTGAAATGAGTGTTTAGAGCTATGATAACCACATTCATGTCTTGAGGGAATCTCACTGTCTAAGAAAGAAGTCAAAGTTCCTTGGAGCAGCAATAGCATTCAACATTGATCATATGGTGTCTACATTTAAACAATTTAGAATGGTCAAGTTCACTAAAATGCACCTTGTGATTGGAAAGAAACAGACCATAACTCCCTATAAAATAGGAAATTGGAAAAGAAAGAGAAAATAATCCCTTGCAAACTAATTACAAATTAGTAGCTTGAGAAGCTTCTTAGAGGCTTACACAAGAGACAAATCAAGAAGCTCAAAAGACATGCATAAATTTGATCATAAAAGTAATGCCATGGTAACGATTTGGATCCAAAACATAAGAAAGTTGTTTGAAAAGCTTTCTCAGCCACATAATATTCACGAGTTCCAAAATAAAAAATCTAATACAAAATTGTTCACTTGACCTTGAAGTTTCAATTAGTATGCTTATAGGATTTTATATTGTAAAAATATATTCCAATGGCATATGAAGTGCATGGTGAAGCATATTATTGAATTGAATCCTCTAGTACATTACTTATATAAGGATAATTTTCATTCCCCCCTGTGGATGGCCTAAGCAATGTGTTATAAAACATACCATCTATCTAATACCTAAGACCACCTCTTTGTAATGCTTCTATAACACTATTCAATTATTGGGGAATGATGAAGAGATCAATAAAATTGTGGAAAGAGAACACAACTTCATTTCTAAGAACAATAAAAATCAAATTGCAGTTACAGACATCAAAAGGAAATAAAACCATGTTTATTTTCATAATTGTGAACCATATCATTGGTTCAGGGCACCATGTAACTTCATGCCTCCATGGGGAAAATTTATAAATTTTGAGTCTTCATCATATTGTGATTGTAAAAAAGTCATGTTTGGACCATTTTAAATGCATTTGAGTCATTAATAGGTTTCTAGAAGGTCTATGAAGTCAAAATGCAAAAGTTGTCATTTGTAGCAAAAAAATGCAAAATTGCAAAATGTAAAAGAGTGGAATGTGAAGAGTCATTTTGTAAAGAGAAGGTTGTTGGTTGATTGTAACTAAATGGGAAATTAGATAACTTCTATAGACACCTTTAAAGATTCTTGTGAAGGTGTGGAATAAGAGAGTACATTGTATCTTGAATAAATTTTGAATAAAAGTACCCTGTTTTGCAGATTTTAACATTTTCTTGTTGTTCTTAGGCATGGTACTAGTATGCACAATAATATCAAGATTTATTTTTGGTTTTTTTTTATAGAGCTTTGAGTTATCTTTCAAATAAATCTGGTTTGAGTTAATTTCGTTGAGTTTTAAGCTTTTTAGAGCCATTTTTATGAGGGTAGTCCAAAAACCCTTATTTTAAGGGTTTGAGAGTCAAATAAAAGCATAAATCACCATTCCACCGATGTATACCTCTGTAAATTAGTGGAACAGGTTATTTTAGGTTGTTTTTCAATGCTGGTTGTGTTTTCAAATGCAAGGGTAGTCAATTTACAAGAGTTCTATTGCTGCCCTAGTGATTTTTCATCAATTTTGAGCATGAAGGCATAGCTACAAGTTGGGATTTTCTGCAAATGCAATGTTAAAGGGTTGGAGATGGTTTGGATAGCATGTGAAGACCTATTATAAGGTGTTTGAAGTGTTGGAAAAGTGTTTTGTGGTTTGGAGCAGTTATTTCCAATAAACCCTCTTGCATATGAGCCAAAATTAGGCGTCTAGGATAGCGGGACAATAATTTTTTAAGGGTTTCTTTCCAAAACAACATCATTCTATTTTTTGATATTTTTAAGAAGGAAAAAATGGGTTCTTTATTTTTTATTTAGTTTTGGATATTCAATTTGGTTTAAAAGATACACCCGATTTTGTCTATGTAGAACACTACAAGCAATTTGTCTTCTTGAGTATGAATAATGAAATAATGAAAGAACCATTGTTCTAAGAGTGTTTTGTTGGATTAATCCTATCAATTCTATGATGTTTATGGTGTGGTAAAGGTTCAGTAAGAGTTTGGTGTCTTAAAACCTCTTTTTGGTGTATTTGGAGCTTGGAAAATCATGTTTCATTAAAGTAAATTTGTGAATGTTGGGATTTGCTACAAATGCAATTTTAAAGGGTTGGAGATGGTTTGGATAGCATGTGCAGACCTATTATAAGGTTTTTGAAGTGTTGGAAAATTGGTTTGTGGTTTGGAGCAGTTATTTCCAATAAACCCTCTTGCATATGAGCCAAAATTAGGCCTCTAAGACAACAGGATAGTCATTTTTTGAGGGCTTCTTTCCAAAAAGACCTTATTCTATTTTTTGATAAGTTTAAGAAGGCCAAAATGGGTTCTTGAAAATATTTTTTTTTACGGAGATTCAATCTAGTTTAAAAGATACACCCAATTTTGTCTATGTGGAACACTACAAGCAATTTGTCTTCTTGAGTATGAATAATGCAATAATGAAAGAACCAGTATTATAAGAGTGATTTTTTAGCTTAACCCTATAAATTCTATGATGTTTAAGGTGTGGTAAAGGTTTAGTAAGAGTTGTGTGTCTTAAAACCTCTTTTTGGTGTATTTGGAGCTTGGAAAACCATGTTTCATTAAAGTAAATTTATGAATGTTTAAGTGATCTTGAAAAAATTTGTGTTTGTTTCTTTGAATACCTTTGAAGCCCACCATGCTCTACATCAATCATCTCCATTTTTATCTTGTTCAGAGAAAAATGAACATACATAAAAATAATGCAATTGTCTTGTGAACAGTTTCTGAAAAATGAAAATGTAAAATGCTTGCAAGAAAGGAGAAGGATATGCAGAATATTACAAACCCATGGTTTAGGGTTTCTAGGCTGAGCGCCAAATGTGGAAGGATTTATTTTTCTTTTTGAGAAGTGAAAGATCGTGCCAAGAGGCTTGCACTCATTTTTCTAAGAGCTCGTATCTGCAATAGGAGTCATGGGTTTTCAAAAAACCCCAGATCAAAGACAAACCAAGAATGCCATTGAATAGAGCCCGCAACCATAATCATGGAGCCATGAAGGAGACTCAAAAATCTAATAAAGAAAAGTTTACACTCTATTCTTTTTGGAAATAGAAAAAATATTCTAGAGAGGTCGTGGCCAAGCTATCATCAGGAAAGAAAAAAAATACAGAAATAAAAAAATCTTTCATCGTTTGATTAAACCAAATATGGGGAGTATGATTTGTTTCATTTATTTTGCTAGTGAGCTAAGTACAAAGAAGCCGAGCCAAGATAGAAGGGATTCAAAATAAGGATGCATGGTAGAAACAAAACACTCATTCATTCGTATCTATTGAGTCCAAATCAAGCTTGTTTTGATAGAAAATGGAGGTAAGATACAAAGAAATGGTGCGTAGAAACTTACTCTACTTCTTGTTGTTTGAAGAAATGTGAGCTCTAGAAGTGCTTTGATGTTAGCCTCAAGAAAAGCAAGGTGTCGACAGAATAAAGCAAGAGAAAAATGTATGAGAATCTAAGAAGGAATGTATTTGAAAACACATTCAGATAAGTGGAAACAAATGATGAACCATGGAAGCTTTACTTGATTCGACCTCAACACAAATTTTTGTGAAGAAAACTCTCAAAATTAGTAAGAAAATTGATAGAGACTCCTTCAGAAAGCTCAAGGTTTCAAACCCTGATGATGGCAGCATGTGTAGGGCAAGGGAGCTTGAAAAAACAAGTGAAAATGAGAGTTGAAAATTAGGGCTTGGCTATTTTGTTCCAACTCATCATGGTGGAAAAAATATTGATGTGAAAAAACTCAAATATGTTTAATCATTAAATCTTTTAATATTCAAACAAATTTAGAAAACAAAATACATATATTTTATAATAAAAAATTACTATTATCTATTAAATTTATTAATTTGTATGTTCAATCAATAATTAAAAACTATTGATGTTATTTTGTATAAAATAAAAATATGAAAAATATCTTTAACAATTATTAATTTTAATTTTAAAAAATTTATATAAAAAATATTTATTTAAATAAAACTAAAATGAATATGAATTAAATATATAATTTAATCATTAAATTATGATTTTAATTATTATAATTTTAAAAAATTGTGTGATTGTGATATTACATTAGATTCCTTGCACCCTAATATTTTTTTTAATTAAAATAGATCTGCCTCTTGCATTTCTTCCAAACCATTCATATTATTATTATGAAAAATGATGAGCCCAAAATGTGCTCATAGTTTGGATATCATGATGAACTTTTAATACCTTTACTTTTGTTATTCATGGTTGTTTAAACTCTTTTGAAACCTTTTATTGGGATATCCTGTAGCAATACACTTTCATGTTCCTGTAGCCTATCGTGTTGACTTATCTATATTTATTACCCCGTTTGACTCCCTAAATGACTGGTATATCGCATATAGTTTTTGAATGATGAAATAGATTTAAATATGTGATTAATGAACGGATATTGTGTATGTGCCATGCACCTTTTCTTTTGCATCTATTACCTTGTGTTTCACAAGTTGTTGAAGAAAGTATGATCGAGTCAAGTGCAGCCGATCTCGGCTTTGCAGTAAAGTCTATTTCCTGCACGACTTCGAGGAAGCTCTGGTGAAGACTCTTTGACTGAAACCGTTGGGAAGGATTTTTAATGATAGTCAATTTGGAAAGAGTGGAGCGCTAGATTCTCTCTGGATCGGGTTGAACGGATAAATTCATTTATGAAGTCTGTTCCTCGATTTTGGGATACATTTTACTTCCATGTCTTTCTTTGTTAGGGTTAGTTAGTTAGTTCTCCTGATTTTAAATAAGTGCTCCTCCTACGCGAGTGAGCAGAAAATGGTTAGAAGTAAGATAGAAGCATAGTGATAGGGAGATAGAAGATATCATGTAAGAGTCAATATGATAATAATAAAAAGCAGAATCTATATGACAAGAGACAGAGTTTGTTGTTAGTTTTCATATCAATAGAGCAATGTATACCATTCTGAGTTTATGAATAAAGTTTGATGAAGTTCTGAGTTCAACACTTGCGTAATTAGTAGATGCTTGCTAAGGGGACCCACTTAGTAAGTATCTGTAGCTAGTTAGTTAGCTGTTCTTTTTCTGTTGATCATCAGTTAGATTTCATCTTTGAAGACTCTCAGAAACTACTTTTTCTAAGAGGAATCAGTGATGCCTGTATAGACACTCTAGACTTGATGGGAGGAGGTGATATAACCCAACTACCTTGGGATGATATTAAGAAAATATGTCTTAATTACTCTCGAGCAAATGTGAAGAAAGGTAGAGGTCATCAAGCTTCAGTGGGAAAGTCTTCTTCTAGTAGAGTTTCCCAGATGGAGATCACAAATTTGCTGTCTTATTTCAAGCAGGAAATCATAAACAACATGGCTACACAGTTGGACACTATGCAAGCTCAGAAGAAACATGAGGAAGCTGAAGCAATGTTGGCTGAGTTCTGTCCGCATTGTAGACAGAAGAAACGTGACTGCAGATGCAAGATGGTGGCCAACATGGAGGCTAAACAGTTGCTTACTGATTTTAAGATGATAGAAGGTGATGATGAACAAGTCTTCTTTGCTGCACAAAGGAGGCCATGGTCCCCAAGACAAGGTATGCCTCAGGACCCTTTGCAAAATTTTGGTTCATATAATAGTCAATGGAAAAATCAGTACCCTCCAAACTATGGGCCATACTCCCAACCTCAGTGGAATAACCCTTGGCCAAATGCCCAACAAAACTGTTGGCAATCCTCACAAGGGAACTGGCAACCACCTTAGCAAAATTAATGGCAGCCTCCACAAGGGAATTGGCAGCAGCCTAACCAATGGAGAGGAGGCCAACAATGGTCAAATCCAATCGCAGGTTTCCTGCAGCAACCCCAACAGCAATCCATTATGCCACCTCCTGTAGCTAATCAAGGTCAGAATCCAAAATCAACCCAACTACCGGCTCAGGCAGCACCTAATCCAAATAACCAGCAACTGCAGCAGCAACAAGTCTATTTTGCTGATCCTAATTATCAGCCTGCCTATGCTCTTAAACCTGAATAATATTAATTTACGTTCAAAAACCGTGCTGCCCACACCATCTCCTCCCATAATCTCAGAATTACCATCTGAAGAGACTGGCCAAGAAGAAGAAGATATCAATGACCAAGCCCAACCAAATCAGCCAGTTCAGATCCCATCATTACCTAAGCCATCTAATAAAGTGCCCCCTCCTTTCCCACAAAGATTGGAAGGTGAAAATGTGAAAAAACAAGAGGAACCCACCTTTGATATCCTTGACCAGTTAAAGCATATATGTGTGAAAATTTCTTTGTTCCAAGCAATCAAAGAAGTACCTATCTATGGCAAGGCCATCAAAGAGGCATGTTTGAAGAAACCGGGGAGGAAAAAGAAAGACCCTCAAACTATCCATGTAATAGGCCAACTCTCTGACTTAATGCTAGGGAAGCTTAGCATCCCAAAATATTTAGATCCAGGAAGTCCTGTTGTGGAGATAAAGGTTAATAGGTTGCAAATTAAGAATGCTTTAGTAGATCTTGGTGCAGCTATCAATGTCATGACAAAGGACCTGGTTGTAAAACTTAATATTTCATAAATAAGGACTACACCTACAATATTACAGCTTGCTGATAGCTCAACTGTCAAACCTGATGGGGTAGTCGAAGACCTGGTAGTCACCTTGGATTCCTGGGAATACCCTGCTGATTTTATGGTCTTATCTCCAAAGACATCATTGGGGGGATACCCTGTCATACTAGGAAGGCCTTGGTTGGCTACTGCTGATGCTTGCATTGGTTGTAGGTCGGGTGACATGACAATATTTGATGGATATAGCACAAAGAAGCTTACCCTCTATTCTCCAGCACTGCCCCAACTTGAGTCTGGAGATGTTGTTTGGCCAGATTTGGGAGAAGAGGAAGAAGTGAACTCTGTGGCCAATTTAATGATGATTACCAGAGAGCCTTTCATTGCACAACAAGAAAAAGAAGATATATTGTCCAATATCCTACTGAATAACTATGGTACTGAATACTTTCATTGTGAGAAAAATCCATGTTCCTTACAGACTATTCTTCCTCCATCCACATCAGCTCATTATCTTGCAGCAACTGATTGCTTACACACCTTACTACCCCATGAGGTAGACATGCCATTTCTATCTAAAGTATCTATGATAGACTTAACCTCCCAAGTTGAGGTAGCTATAGGAAAAACCTTGTGCATTGATAAAAACCTCACCAGTGAGCAACAAGAATCTATGATTAAAATGCTTACCAGTCATAAGTTAGCTTTTGCATGGGACTATGGAGATATGAAGGGTCTAGACCCAAAACTCTGTACACATTGCATATATATTAACAATGACTTCAAACCTGTCAGGTAGTCTCAAAGAAGAATCAATCCAGCTTTGAGAGAGATTGTTAAAGAAGAATTACAGAAAATGTTGACAGCTGGCTTTATCTACCTAATCTCTGATAGTCAATGGGTTTCCCCATTGGTCATTGTTCCTAAGAAAGGAGGAAAATGGAGGGTATGTGTAGATTATAGAGAGCTCAACTTAGCAACAAAGAAAAATTACTTTTCTCTTCCATTTATTGATCAAGTTCTGGATAATTTAGCTGGAAAGAAGTACTTCTCATTCTTGGATGGCTTCAGTGGATACAATCAGATCAAGATTGCTCCTAAGGATCAGGAAAAGACTACTTTTACATGCCCTTGGGGAACGTTTGCCTATTCATTTTTGTCTTTTGGTCTCTGTAATGCTCCTGCAACTTTCTAGAGGGCATTCATAAGTATCTTCTCAGACATCTCATATGATTGCATGGAAATATACATGGATGACTTTACTGTTTATGGTACAACATTTGAGGAAGCTCAAGCCAACTTGGAAAAAGTACTACAGAGATGTGAAGATCACAACCTATCACTGAATAGTCAAAAGTGCTTCATGATGATGTAGGAGGGAATAGTGCTCGGTCACTATATTTCTACCACAGGAATTCAGGTTGATCCTGCTAAAATTGAGATCATCTCTAAGTTACCCTCTCCTACTAAGCAGAAAGAGGTACGGAGCTTTCTAGGCTATGCCAGATACTACAGAAGATTCATCAAGGACTTCAGCCAAATAGCAGGCCCCTTATACAATATGCTAAAGAAAGATGCAGAGTTTTCCTAGATAGAGGAATGTGAAAAAATATTTCTTGACTTGAAAGTTGCCCTCACACAGGCACCTATTCTGAAAGGACCTGATTGGTCACTCCCATTTCATATTCATACTGATGCATCAGATTATGCAATTGGAGTAGTGTTAGGGCAAAAGGATGGATCAACTGAACATGCACTCTACTACATAAGCAAAAATCTGCAAGGGGCTGAATTCAACTACACTATTACATAAAAAGAAATGTTGGAAATAATCTACGCCCTCAATAAATTTAGGCATTATATCACTAGTTATCATATATTTGTCCACACTGATCATGCAGCAATCTGGTATCTCATGAACAAAAGCTCAATATCTAAGAGATTGGCAAGATGGTTATTGCTGATGCAGGAATTTGACATTACAATTGTGGACAAGCCAGGTAAAGCCAACGTAGTTGCTGATTTCCTTTCTAGAATTCAAAGGCAAGATGATTCTGCACTTATTGAAGACTCCTTTCCTAATGAGCACCTGTTTGCAATCAAGGTTATTCATCCATGGTATGCTAATATAGCAAATTATCTTGTAACAGGAAGAACTCCTCAATTCTCCCCTAAGGAAAAGAGATTATTGGTAGAGAAAAGTTTTAACTTTTCTTGGATTACAGATTGCATGTTTTATATAGGGCTAGATCACGCAATGAGGAGATGTGTACCAGAGGAGGACACTCATGATATACTGCATGCAAACCATGATGAGCCGTGTGGTGGATATTTTGCTGCCAAAAGGACAGCAATGAAAATTTTAAATACTAGTTACTATTGGCCAACTTTGCATAGAGGTGCAACCAAGTATACAAGGAGATGTGACAGATGCCAAAGGATGGGAAGACCAACTCGCTCTGATGAAATGCCTCTATTTCCACAAGTTGTAGTTACACCATTCAACAAATGGGGACTAGATTTTGTGGGACCAATTGACCCACCTTCCAATGGTAAGTCCTACATTTTTGTATGCACAGATTATGTCACAAAATAGGTAGAGGCTAAACCTATGAAACATGCTAGGGATAATAAAGTGGCTGAATTCCTCTATGAGTCCTGAAATATTTACTAGGTTTGGTGTTCCTAGGGAGATAGTGACAGATCAGGGAGCACAATTTACTTCTACACTTATCACAGCTTTAGTCGATGAATACAATATACGACACTAGAAATCAACTCCTTATCACCCCCAGGCCAATGGCCAGGTTGAGGTAACCAATAGAGACATAGAGGCCATTTTGACTAAAACTGTAGATTTGCATAGGAAGGACTGGACCACAAGGTTACGAGAAGCTATATGGGCCTACCATACTACCTGGAAGACTACTATAGGATTTACACCTTTTAAAATGGTGTATGGTAAAACAACTGTGATGCCAATAGAATTTGAACATAAGACTCTCATAACAGCACTGGAGGTGGACATGGATTTAACAAATGCACAAAAGGACATAATCATGCAGCTCAATGCTCTGGATGAACTCCGAAAGCATGCCCTGCAACACATTGAGATGATACAGAATCAGCGAATAAGGTGGCATGATAAATACATTAAAGAAAAAAAATTCAAAGTAGGAGATTGGGCTCTGCTTTATGACTCACAGTATAAGGACAGTCCAGGAAAATTACAGACCAGATGGTTGGGGCCGTATGAAATTGAGAATGTATTTGCTAATGGTGCAATTCAACTTGTTACAATTGATCCTGTTAGATTCAAGCTTTTAGTTAATGGACACCGCTTCCGGTTGTACCATAAACCAGTCTCAAAAGAAGAATTCATGCAGCAGTTTGTTCAGGATCCTGCCGCTACTCTTCCTGCAGCCGAAGGCTTTAGCCTTTCTCCTGTAGCTTCACCGTAATTTTGAAAAGTAGGCTCATAATAAAG
Organism: Sequoia sempervirens; assembly: GCA_007258455.2. NCBI lineage: Eukaryota > Viridiplantae > Streptophyta > Pinopsida > Cupressales > Cupressaceae > Sequoia > Sequoia sempervirens. The sequence continues at coordinate 40,476 of VDFB02017349.1, forward strand.
GTTTCCTTTTTAAGGAAACCCCTTTTTCTTCATTTTCACTTGTCACCACATCTCACTTCTTTATCTTCCATCCATTCATCTCGTCCGCCCACGTCACCCATCCACCTCATTCATCCGCATCACCTTTAATTATGATATCATTCCCAACTGTCAACTCATGCCGAAGCCGTCATCTTTCTCAACACGTACACGCATTTATCGAAGGTACGCCATATATTTTGTTATCGCATATTTGATTTATTTTATTCTATTCATTTACTACTATGTCTGTATCAGTCATTATTACTCAATCTCCGCCTATTCTTTAGTACATGTGAGGATACATGTCATACTCTAAGTAGGGGGTAGGGTAATCCACTTTTTAAATCTGTCTTTTTGCCATTGCCACAACTGCTCAGATAACCTTTCTTTATTATTTTTCTAGTACTTTCTGTTGTGTAGTTTTGCACACACGCCCCACTGAAAGTAGGGACCCTCTTTTTGCTCTGGCTTGTGGTATCTTTTGGCCCCTTAATTTTGTTGATTTCATTGCCTTTGGAGGTCCTTAGATGTTCATCTTGCTTGCCCAAGTGATTTCCCCAGGTTGCACTTTGAAAAAACTAAGTTCTGAGCAAAATCCGGGTTTTTACCCCAATCCGGGATTTTCCGGTCCGTCTGGATTTTCTCGGATTCTGCTCAAAGTCCGGCTCTGTGCAAAAATCTGGGTTTTTACCCCAATCCGGGATTTTCCAGTCCTTCTGGAATTTCCCGATTTCCATGAAAATTCTGGATCTGAGCAAAAATCCAGGTTTTTGCCTGCATCCGGGATTTTCCGCTCGACTCGAATTTTCCCGGATTTCTTCAGTTTTCCGAAATGTGCCAAAAGTCCAAATTTTATGCCGTCCGCGGAAATCCGGTCCACCCGGATTTTTTCGGATTTTCTGCCAGGCTTTGTGCAAATTGAAATACTGGATTAAATTGATGAATTTGATGATAAATGCTCAACATCCCATGCTTAATTTGATATATTACACGATGTTTCGCGCATTCTTGGTTCGTTTTGATGATCTATTGTTGAAATTTTTGTCTTATTCGGTAGAATCCTGTCCGGCTGGTTTTTTCCGGATTCTGGTCTGGAGTCCGCCTGACCTGGATTTTTCCGGATTTTCCCCTTGGTCTAGTTTCTCGAAATGGAAATTTTTCCGAAAATGATTTTTTTTCCAAAAATGGAATTTTTTAAAAATGATCCTGAAAATGAAAATTTCTTGAGATAAAAAAATTGAAAATAAAAATTTCCAAAAATGGAAGAAATTCTAAAAATGGAAAGTTTCCTTATAAAAATGTAAGTTTTTTTAGAAAAGGTCAAAATTTTATTCAAATTTAATTTGAACATGTGGGCCATTAATGATGATATCTATTTTTCAGGACTAAACAAATATTAAAAGGGCACTTGCATATGGATTCGTGCCAAAGAGGGAAATCTAGAAATGTTCAAATTAAATTTTTAAAGTGGAACCTGCCTAAGAATCCGTGCCAAAACTGTCTACAGCTGGAGGACTTTCTGGAAACCACGTGAATCTGGTCTTGCTGGAGATCGTAGGCCGACATGGATAATATTCATGCATTTAATGCAAATCTTGTCCTATTTTGAAATTCTCCTGGCCAACCTGTTTTGGGGCCAGTTATTATTGTAAAATCAAATTGGGCCGACATATTTGGGGTTATCTATAAATGGCATTTGTGCCTCATTTGTAAAAGGGGGAAGATTTTAGGAGTTTGAGTAGGCCAGAATTTTGCTAAGTTAGAAGGCCAGAATTGGCAAATAGTTTTCAGAATTAGCTGTAGGAGATGAGAGACTTGAAATTGTTATGCAATGCTGGAGAAGTAATGCAATTGGATTGTTGATTTGGCAAACTTTGTATTTATTTTCGACAGTTTTATGGTTTCTTGTTCTTGATTCTCAGATATTAGACGTTAGATGTTAGATTTCAGCTCTTTTACAATAATGGTGAAATGTTAATAATGTCGATCGATTTTCGGTCCATACTTTTAGCAATTTGCTGATTGTAGGTTGCTGTGTAAAGTTAGTCTAGGCCTGACTTCTGTGCTAAGTTCAACTGTGAATGCTTGTTTACATTGTGCCAGCAGTTGGGTATGTGAATGAATGTTCAAAGTCTGAAAATCTTTGGATTTCCCTAGAAGATCACACCATTTCTGTGTAGTTGCAGGTTTGTCCTTGATCAAGCAGAGATCGGTTTTGTTAGGGATCTGTCCATTTGTAGCTTTCATCATTATTGTGATTGATCTTAGGAGTTAGAATAGAATAGAATCTTTCTAAACCCTTATCTCTTTTGCTGTTTATTTTGAATCTGGGTTAGTTTTAGGGTTGAAAGCATCACCATATTGTTGCATCTGATGAAAATTCACTTTCAGCATTGTTCATTTGTAAGGCCCCTTGTGATTACCAGCATTTTCACATATTATCTTAGTTGTTTATGCATTGTCATGACTTGACACCCGAGAGACCTTGGGGTGATTTTCAGTAATTTATTGTTGAAAATAACCTTTCAAGAGAGATAGAATATTACATTCTGTCTGAGTTGCTGCTGTGCAGAAAACACCATCAACACTTTCTAAATATGATTGCATGTCTTTTTCATTGCATGTTTTTCTTGTAAATTACAATTAAAACTGCTTGTTCAAAAAGTTCATTTTTGGGAAAGAGAGAAATGTGACGGCACGACAGAAAAAAAAACCAGAACAGAAAGGGAAATAGAGAGGAAATTTTTTTGATTTTCAACAAGGAGTTGAGTTCAACTAAGGAAAAACTATGAACATGGGTGGTCAGCTGGTGCGACATGAGCCTATAGCTCATGAGTTATTATTGCAAAATCCTCAAACAGTCCAAGCATTCGGCCTCTGTGGATGGTTAAATTACTTTTTGAGTTTAAATGCTTTCAATGAGAAGGCTACTGGCGAATTTTTGAGAACCCTTTTTGAAGGGGAGGCTACTGTATGGGGTCTAATGGTTGTTGTAACTAAAGAAAGAATTGCTGAAGTAACCGGGCTTTCAGCCATTGGAGAAAATTTTTCTTCGGATGTTGCCTCTGCAAGGGCTGAATTTTCAATACCCACTGATGGACCTTTGGAAGTCTCCAAGCAGATATACAAGCAAGTATCGTTGCCTCCTCCTTATCCAGAATACGCTGCTTACATAATCAAATATTTAACATGTGAAGGCCGTTTCTCTTACCTGCATTCTTACCATTTCAAATTGTTAAGTCATATGAGGCATGGGTTAGCTGTAAATGTTCCAAACTTCTTGTTAAAATTTCTGGAACAAAGTGCCCATAGAACCCAACAGGGGAAAGATAATTCTATTGCTCACCATGGCCTTATCAAATTATTGATTGAACGCTCTTTGAGAGATGTCTCACCTCTTTCCTAGCAACAATTCATTGCCCAAAAGAGCTTGCAAATTCTGGAACCCCCTAGGGTACTTACCCCACGACCTTAGAAAAAGAAAGAAGAAATTGAGTCTACCAGTAGAAGAATAGGGCAAGGGTCATCTGCTCCTGTAGCACCTGGTCTTGCAGCTCTCACACTAGAATCCTCTACCTAGGTACAAACTAGGTCTACCACTAGGAGAGAGAAGGGAAAAACAAAGGCAGGAGAGTCATCTGGGGTGGAACAAACCCCAGAGTCTGATCCTCATTCTTAGAAAAGGCAATGCCCTTCTCCTACAACATCTTCCCCTGCAACCATCTCTCCTACAACAACACCTTTTGCTATCACTAGTTCACCATCATCCTCTGACAAGGTAGAACCCTCTAGACAGTCTAGAAAGAGGAAGGCTACAATAACACCTCCTGCATCTGCACCAGTGCCAAGAAGAGTTTCCACAAGGAAACAATGTAAGACCTCCCCTGCTTCACCTCAACCAGAGGTTATTGTAATTTTAGAAGAGTCTGTAGAGTCTAAATTTGATGTTTCTCAGAATGTGTCTGAGAATGCTGCATAGAGTTCATTCGTTCCTGAAGAGGAACAAATTGAGACAAAGGAAATTAAGCATAATGAAAAAGGGGTACCAAGTCTTGATGACTTGGCTGTTGCTGCTATGTAGATTTCAGAGGAAGCACAGTCTTCTCCACTACAGCAACAATAATTCATCCTACAGCAAGAGCAGGAACAGACTGAACAATTGGATGTGGCCAGTGAAGCTACATTTGCCCCTGCAACTTGTCAAGCCATTGTTGTTTATAAGAAGACATTTTTGATTGAGTTTCTGGAATATGTCAAAGCTAACTGGAAACCAGTAACATTGCAAACCCTGACTTTCTGACACCTAGCCCAGACTGACATGCAACAGTCTATGGGGGTAGAAAAGAAGAAACTAAAAAAGGAAATTGAAAGTCAGAAACAAGAAATTCTTGAGTTAAAAGGGAAAATGGATGAAATGTTAAAAGTAACTGGTCAGATTATGGAATGCAGACCACCACCCAAAGTTTATGCTATGTGCCTTAAGGAACAATTCTTATGGTTCCAACTAATGAGAATTTCCAGAAATCAAGATCCTATACTTCACACTGCTAAAGAATTCTACGACGCATACCAGGCAGCCCCTAATTGGTTAAAAAATTCTCTGTGTGAATTTTATTTACATGGCTTTTTAATTCCATTTGAAACAGAATGGAATCCTCTTCTGTATATTGGTGACATCCATTTGAGATCACTTATGTCATGGGCAGCAAATGAAGCAAATTATGGCAGGCAATGGGAAACATATGAGGAAGCCGAAAGGAATGAGCCTATTCCATTGCGCCCTAAAAGTTCAAACTCCCATGCAATGTTGAAAACCTGGTTTACTCTAGCATATGGCATTCATAATAATACAGCCAGGATGAAAATATTTGATCTCAAGAAACATGTATATGATGAATTTCAGGAACAACCATATTCGTTTTGGAGGCTGTCATACACCAGAATTGAGAAAAGGTGGGAAAGATTAACTGTTGGGCTAAGAAGGTCCGAGCCTCATAGTCCCCTAAATTTCATAGCAGCTCTTAAACGATCAAGCATATATATACAGTTGGGACTTCAAAAGAGGTTTGAACTGTGGTTGCCATTGACATTCAGACCTCCTGTGCTAATGTGGCCCCTTTATCCTTACCAGGCTACAAATCTTAATGAAGATTCAGAAGCTCGTAGGTATGAAAGGTGGCATACTTTCAGAGGATTTTATTACAGGTTTGGAACTCCATTTCAGAGTCATGCCGCAACCACTGATTTCAGAGAGACCACCAGGAAAGTTAATGCTAGAGGACCAGTATTGGGCTAAGTAGGGGGCAAATGATGAGCCCAAAATGTGCTCATAGTTTGGATATCATGATGAACTTTTAATACCTTTACTTTTGTTATTCATGGTTCTTTAAACTCTTTTGAAACCTTTTATTGGGATATCCTGTAGCAATACACTTTCATGTTCCTGCAGCCTATCATGTTGACTTATCTATATTTATTACCCCGTTTGACTCCCTAAATGACTGGTATATCGCATATAGTTTTTGAATGATGAAATACATTTAAATATGTGATTAATGAACGGATATTGTGTATGTGCCATGCGCCTTTTCTTTCGCATATGTTACCTTGTGTTTCACAGGTTGTTGAAGAAAGTATGATCGAGTCAAGCACAGCCGATCTCGGCTTTGCAGTAAAGTCTATTTCTTGCACGACTTTGAGGAAGCTCTGGCGAAGACTCTTTGACCGAAACTGTTGGGAAGGATTTTTAATGACAGTCAATCTGGAAAGAGTGGAGCGCTAGATTCTCTCTGGATCGGGTTGAACGAATAAATTCATTTATGAAGTCTGTTCCTCGATTTTGGGATACATTTTACTTCCACGTCTTTCTTTGTTAGGGTTAGTTAGTTGTTCTCCTAATTTTAAATAAGTGCTCCTCCTGCATGAGTGAGCAGAAGATGGTTAGAAGATAGAAGCATAGTGATAGGAAGATAGAAGATATCATGTAAGAGTCAGTATGATAATAATAAAAAGCAGAATCTATATGACAAGAGACAAAGTTTGTTGTTAGTTTTCATATCAATAGAGCAATGTATACCATTTTGAGTTTATGAATAAAGTTTGATGAAGTTTTGAGTTCAGCACTTGCGTAATTAGTAGATGCTTGCTAAGGGGGCCCACTTAGTAAGTATCTGTAGCTAGTTAGTTAGCTGTTCTTTTTCTATTGATCATCAGTTAGATTTCATCTTTGAAGTTTCCGTACAAACTCAATCTTATATTGTTCTTGCAGCATCGAGAATCCATCCCTGTGCCTATTCCTGCAGCGTAAGGCCAGTTCATAGTTTGTGTCTCAGTCGTAGCTGTTATGATTTCTGCTTTGGTTAAATCATGGTTGAGTTAAGAGAACTGTGCATTACCTTCATGTAGCGTAGATAGAATTCTTTCCAATTATTTATTTCTGTTAAGTTGTGACTGAAATTAGTTCTTTGTGCATATATTGTGCTGCTCCATTCAAAGTATACGTTCCCTATTTTGACAAGTAAATGAACGTCCATAAAGAGATATTAGTCACCTGCTGGAATGTCCAATTCCCAGGATAGGTTTTACTGTGATTTTCATATCCTTTTTGTGGGCGCAACCAAAAAATAAATTCTAAATAATGATTAATATTCAACATATAAATTTTATTATTATTTATTTATTTTATAATATTTTACAAATTAAATATTACAATTTTTAATTGAAAAGAAGATAAAAATGCCATTTAATTCAAATGCTATTAATTCTCAAATTTAAGATCATACTATTATCTTCATATTATCCTTTAAAAATATTTTTTTATCCTTTACTCAAAATTTAAACATGGAAAAATTTGTAGATGATTGAATGTAGAAATGAGGTGTATTATGCCATAAAATGTACAAAAGGGATATAATTGATTTTTATGCCCTTGCAGTCACACCAAGGGTATAGGGTAGAGGGTATAGGGGTTGAGGGATTAGGGTTTAAGGGTTGAGGGTTGAGGGTAGAGGGTAGAGTGTTGAGGGTTTAAGGATTAAGTGTTGAGGGTTGAGGGATTAAGGTAGAGAGTTTACTTGGTTTTAAGGGTTTAAGGGTTGAGGGTTGGGGGTAGAGGGTAGAGGCCAGTTTAAGGGTTTAGGGTTTAAGGGCCGAGGGTTGAGGGTTTATGGTTTAGGGTTGAGTGTTTAAGGGTTGATGGTTTAGGGTTGAGGGATTAGGGTAGAGAGGAAGGGATGGATGGAGCGAGAGATGGAGGGATAAGTGAGATAGAGAGGAGACTAGAAGAGGAGGGAGGGACAATGATATATGAGGGTTGAGGATCCAATGTATACTAGGGAAGAGGGTTGAGAATTGAGGGTATAGAGTTGAGGACCTATAGGGTTGATGGTTTATGGTATTGGATTGAGGGTATAGGGTTGAGGGATTAGGGTTGAGGGTAAAGGGTAGAATGTTTAAGGGTTTAGGTTTTAAGGGTTTAGGGTTGATGGTTAAGGGTTGAGGGTAGAGTGTTTAGGGTATAAGTTTGAGGGTATATGGTTGAAGGATTAGGGTTGAGGGTCCAATGTATAAGGTAGAGGGTATAGGGCTTGAGGTATTAGGGTTTAAGGGTTGATGGTTTAGGGTTGATGGATTAGGGTAGAGAGGGAGGGATGGATGGAGTGAGAGATGGAGGGAGAAGTGAGATAGAGAGGAGACTAGAAGAGGAGGGAGGGACAAAGATATATGAGGGTTGAGGATCCAATGTATAGGGAAGAGGGTATAGAGTTGAGGGATTAGGGTTGAGAGATTAGGGTATTGGGTTGAGGGTATAGGGTTGAGGGATTAGGGTTGAGGGTAGAGGGTATAAGGTTTAAGGATTTAGGGTTGATGGTTAAGTTTTGAGGGTAGAGTGTTTAGGTTATAGGTTTGAGGGTATATGGTTGAAGGATTAGGGTTGAGGGTCCAATGTATAGGGTATAAAGGGTATAGGGGTTGAGGGATTAGGGTTTAAGGGTTGAAGGTTGAGGGTAGAGAGTTGAGGGTTGAGGGTTTAAGGGTTGAGGGATTAAGGGTTGAGGGTTGAGGGTTGAGGGTTGAGGGATTAGGGTAGAGATTTTACTTGGGTTTAAGGTTTTAAGGGTTGAGGGTTGAGGGTTGAGGGTAGAGGGTAGAGGTTGGTTTAAGGGTTTAGGGTTTAAGGTCTGAGGGTTGAGGGTTTAGGGTTTAGGGTTGAGTGTTTAAGGGTTGATGGTTTAGGGTTGAGGGATTAGGGTAGAGAGGGAGGGATGGATGGAGTGAGAGATGGAGGGAGAAGTGAGATAGAGAGGAGAGAAGAGGAGGTAGGGACAAAGATATATGAGAGTTGAGGATCCAATGTATAGGGTAGAGGGTTGAGAATTGAGGGTATAGAGTTAAGGACCTATAGGGTTGATGGTTTAGGGTATTGGGTTGAGGGTATAAGATTGAGGGATTAGGGTTGAGGGTAGAGGGTAGAAGGTTTAAGGGTTTAGGGTTGATGGTTAAGGGTTGAGGGTAGAGCGTTTAGGGTATAGGATTAAGGGTATTTGGTTGAAGGTTTAGGGTTAAGGGTCCAATGTATAAGGTATAGGGTATAGGGGTTGAGGGATTAGGGTAGAGAGTTTTCTTGGGTTTAAGGGTTGAGGGTTGAGGGTAGAGGGTATTGGGTTGAGGGTAGAAGGTATAAGAGGCCAGTTTAGAGTTGAGGACCTATAGCATTGATGGTTTAGGATATTGGGTTGAGTGTATAGGGTTGATGGATTAGGGTAGAGGGTAGAGGGTAGAAGGTTTAAGGGTTTAGGGTTGATGGTTAAGGGTTGAGGGTAGAGAATTTAGGGTATAGGTTTTAGGGTATATAGTTGAAGGATTAGGGTTGAGGGTCCAATGTATAGGGTAGAGGGTTTAGGGGTTTAGGGTTTAAGGTTGAGGGTTGAGGGTTGAGGGATTAGGGTTGAGGGTTGAGGGTTGAGGGATCTTTTGATGAAAGTGAAATGTAGGAAAGAAATTGAAGGCCAATGAATATTGGGGAAGGATTTTTTGTTCTAACACCCCTAATCCCTTAACCCTTAATCCCCACTAGATCAAAATAATTAGGCACTAATCCGACGCTAAATTTGGTGCTAAATCTAGTGCTAAATCCATAATCAAACTATCGCAAAATCCAACACTAAACCTAGTGCTAAATCTGGTGCTAATAAACCTGATGCTAAACCCAACTCTAAATTTGGTGCTAAATCCGACACTAAAGTAGGCGCTAATTAGCACCTAATTTAGCCCCTAATTTTTGTGATCGGTGCAAAAAATGCCAAAAATGGTGCCATCCCGATAAATAGCACCAAATTTTTCAAAAAATTAGAGAAAAATACATTAAAACATTGGGTGGAAGCAAAAAGGGAGCTAATCATAAGGATTTGTTGTAGTGCCATACTTCATATATGTATCATTTAATGTGGAATACAACTTAGCATTACTCTATCAACATAAGATGTTTTCCCTTTTAAAAATAAGAGATTATATAGAATGGAGTGCACAATATTATTCAACCCCAACTCTTACACCATATTTATGAATACTAAGTTGTCAATTCTACCTCTATCAATAACTAGTTTGTAACACTTACCTCTCAACTTGAACTTAGTTTAGAAGAGGATCTTCCTCAACCACATTTATCATATTTGGACACACAAGTTTCAACAAAATCATTACATCATCAGGTTCTCTCTAGCTTCAAGGTTAGTACTTCATGCTCACTACCTTATAAACTTTCTTTTTTAGTCTATACCATAAACACACACTTCTCTATGTGACCTTGATCTTGCATAATGATTAGATGCTCAAATATGTATCCCAAATCTAAATTAAGTCCCTCTAAATGGTTTTCCTCAAGTTTTCTTCTATCCCTACCTTGATCAAAGATCTATTGTACTTCATGCTTGGTGTGGTACCACTAGTTTATGTATTTTCCTTAAATGTCAATGAATGCATTCTTCTTAGATTATACTTTCTCTTCATGTCCTTGTTCTTCCCACTACTATGCTTGCTATTTTTTCTACAAGATAACTTCTCTTCCAACCCCAATATTAGTTGATAAGATTCCTAAATGAACTAATTGTTAAGAAAAGACATCTCATCCTAGATGGACATGCACAACCCAATTACATACCTTGACACTTTCTCAGTGTCTTCCACATGAACAACATGAATTTATAGTCAATATAACTTCTCCATGTCTTCCTTTACAAATGTATCTCATTAGTGTAGGTTTTATATCTTTTTGTGTAGACACAACACAATTGTTTAAACAAATTCCTCTTAAGCTTGAACACCATGTGATCCCATGAGATCTTGTGCTTCTCTTCCTACACAAATTTTCTTGATTGATTCCTTCTACAAGGTACCATTCCAATATTTTAACTTCAATGTGGTGGTATGCTTGAATCTTCTCCGGTCTTCAATTTCTTCAAAATGAAAGTATCTTTTGGCCCATTGATCTATCCAATCATATCTTTTGTATTTAATCTTATTGAATAGCTAGGTATACCAAACCTTAGATTTATCCTATCCAATAACAAGGAGATAATGAATATTTCTTCTATTATTATGCTCTAATACATTTTCTAGATGTACAAAATAGGTCACTTGTTGGTTTCTTGCACCTCTTCTTCTTACAAAGTGAACAATCTTTGGAAAGGTTTTGAAATAATTGAATTGGGTTGAAAAAACTTAAGTCTTTATTGTATTCTTTTATTTTTAGTGGTTCAAGGATATTAATCAAGTATATAGAAATATGTGTAAACAATATGATTTGATTATTTTTAGTTCCACTTGTAATCATTAGTTAAGTTATTCTAATGACTAAGAAATAGTTTATTCTTATTTGTTTTTGGTGGGTCTATAATGCTAACTTGTATTTACAAATAATTTGAAATGTTTTATAAATAATTCAGTGTGATCATTATTAACTCAAATTGTAGTAGTTAATTAGATTATTGTAATGACACACAACATTTATTATTTCTAATATTCTAACAATCCTATCACATTTAAAAATTATTATTTTTCCATTGAAATTTCATCATTTCAATCTGTAGAGCACCTTCTAATTCCTATTAAGAATCTCTCCTTAAAAGGGTTACTCAGCCTTCCTTTTCTTTATTATCTCATAGATGAAGTGAGAAATAAATTGGATAAAAAAGAAGAAAAATGTATCTTTATATGATATAGTTAGAAATAAAAAGCTTACAAATTGTATAATATAATAACTAGAAAAGTGATAATAATTATAGATTTTAATTCATAGAAGAAGAAGCGTGGGATAGAACTTTGGAAAAAATAGTATTACAAGTTTACTAGAAGATAGAAAAGTATTGAATCCAATAGTTATCACCTCCTTGGTAACTCCTTCCATGCCTTCTCAAGCTCAAAAAAATAGTCCACAAGTGATACTTCCATTGAAGAAGGACATACTCACACATTATAACAAGAAATATGTAAAATGAATGACCAAAAATATCACAAGGTGTAGCTAATATGACACCTCTTACAATAGGAATTCTAGGTGCAGGACAATCAATTCCAATTTTTTAAAGATATGCTGGGTGGGTGCATGAAGATGGGTAGCAATTTTGTGGCCACTTTTTTTTTTTTTTTGAAAAATCATAACGTGAGCCCATTATGGCTTGGTGTGTTGAGCCTGAGGCTCGGCCACCACAAAGCCATAATGTGAGTGTGTTATAACGCACTCGCGTTATGACATGTTATAAGAAAAATAATGAGGTCAAATTCATTTTCATTTCTAACTATTTTTCTCTTCTTGTTGTGGCCAAAAATACCAAAATTCTGCGCTCACATTCTAGGAAGAGCTTTTTTGCAAAAATATTCATCAACAGTTGTTGATTCATTGCCAGGATGCCACCACATTGACGAGGAGGTCAAAGAGGTAAGGATTGTTTTTTTTTTTGAATTTGTTAGTTTTAGGTTGTATTTGATATTTATTTTTTGAATTTGTAGGAGATGTTAATCAACCTGGAAACCCTCCTGAAAATACATAGTAAGAACAAAATCCTCAACCACAACAACCTCCTCCACTAATCCCTCAATACCCTCCTGACACTCAACAAAATTTAATGGGTGAAATTGAGAACAATAAAAAATAAATTAAGGATTTAATTGGGAGGTTGAACGATCCAAACGGTTCAACTGTGGAAAGAATGACCCTAGAAATTTCACTGCAAGATATGTTAAAAAATGTAGATTCAATCAGCAAACAATTAATTGGTTGGCAGGATAGGAGGCAGGCGACTAGGGCTTTTTACCAAGATAAATTGTCATATAAAGATGCTAAGGATTTAAAAATTACAAAAGATGATTTGTGCGCATTATTCACTGACCCACGGTCAAATGCAAATCTCTCCCTCAATGTGAAGAGGTTTCCTATTCATTGGTGTCACCACCAAGAGATTAGGAAATATTTTTGGGATAGGTGGTACATGGTTTTTGATGACCCACCATGCAACAATTGTGAAGTCCTGCAATATTTCCTCAGGAAACTATATGTCGAGTTCATCTTGAACAAAATCCCAAATTATTTTGATATGAGGGACTTCTAGGGGAGAGGTGGGGGGTCGACACAAGATAGACCTGGTGCATAGCCACACCCTACGCAGCAAGCGAGATGACCTCTCACTAGGCCGCCTCATGAGCACATCGTCATCCCTTCCGTTGCAAAGGAGAGTGTCGACTTAGAGAATCTGCAGGCCATCAACTCTTTGATGCAGAGTGTCATCCAACATGCTATCCCTCTTATACAACGCCATCCAGGGGAGTCTTCGACAGGTGGGCTTTGATCCCATGTGTGTCAATCTTGTGAGGTGACTTATTCATATGACCCCACCGACACTCAGGAGGCTGTTGCATAGGATCCATCTACAACTATGGAGATGGAGAGGGCAGTTGAAATTTTGCATGATGCGTATGACAGCCGAGAAAACCTCAGATTATTCAACTTTTAGGTCTCCTCTCACTCATTCAAACCCATTTTCATAAAACCCTCACTTTCCTTGCAATGAATCAAGTCTTATTGAAAATATTATTCCTTGACCTCTCAAAAGATTTTAATCACTTCAATCAAGCTTATTTATGCCTGTACATGATCATTCCATCCTCAAATAGTGTTGCCCCAAAGTTCTACATACACTTCCTTCACAAAATCACTCTTTTTCACTAGTTTTCACCCTCTTTCACCTAGGTTTTCTCACTTATTCACTTCTCTGACCACTTACAACCTCTTAGATCTTCTAAACACCCTCCAATTTACTTGATCTCATAGTTTTAATGGGATTCTATCCACTTCTAAACCCTTTCCCTCTTTTCACTCACTCTAGCCTTGTTTAAAAGGCACCAAAATTGGTTTTTCACTAGGGCAGTGAGGAGAAATCACACAAAAACTTCACCAAACCAATTCAATTACACCAATAAATAGTTGCTACAAAAAGGTGGAATGGAATTTTTAGTTCATTTGGGAAATCAAACCCTTAGCCCCTGTTTTCTGACCATCTAGAGAAATTAGGCCACCAAAAGCTTGAAACTCAATATCAAACAATCAAATTAGTTTTAAATTTATGCCAAAACCTAACTCCTTCAATTCACACACATTACAGATGCATTACCACCTGCATGGAACCATACAATGGTAGATGATGGAGGAAAACACATAAAATAGCAATATAACAGTGATATTTTATTAGTTTTCTCCTTCAAAATGCTTCAACAACAACTAACAACAATGAATCAAATATTTTAAACACTTTCCCAATCATTTCAACTTCCTAAGTGCCTAATATTTCCTCTACAACTACCTTGACTCTTCATATTCCTCCACTTGGCACCTTTTTGCATTTTTACAACATTGATTGACAACTTTTGTTAAGATTCTGCAACTTTACAATTTATGCCTAAAATGACTACCAAAGACCATTACAAACCCAAAAATGGCTATTTAAGCCTTATTACATCATGAAAATACCTATAAAACCTCAAAATCCTAAATTTTCCTCATGGAGGCATCCTCTTGTCAAGGTGCACTTGCACCACTTTTTCAAACAACTAACCGCCTTTTCTATGCTACCACACTTTCCATACATGTCTACTGAAGCATTTTATCAAACAGTTCATTTCCTCACTATTATGGCTAAAATCTTAAAAAAGGTGCTTTCCAACAAACTATGGATGCTTGGAAAAAATCTATCAAAGCATAATAGTAAGCAATAGCATAGACAAGGCAATTAGTAGGTTGAAAAAATGCCTCGAAGAAATGCAGTCTCATGGTGATGGAATGCCATTCCATCACCATGAGATGACATTTCTTTGAGGAATTTCTTCAAACAACTCACCACCTTTTCTATGATACCACATTTTCCATACATGTGTATCAAAGCATTTTATCAAACTACTCACTTCCTTGCTGCTATGGCTAAAAGCCTAAAATAGGTGCTTTCCAACAAACTATGGATGCTTGGAAAAATTTCTATCAAAGCATAAGAGTAAGCAATAATACTATAGAGAAGGAAATGAACTGTCTGAAAAAATGCTTGAAAGAAATGCATTCTTATGGTGATGGAATGCCATGACGTGCATTTGTTTGTAATGGCATTCCATCACCATGAGACCCCATTTCTTTGAGGCATTTGTTCAAACATTTCACTGCCTTCTCTATGCCACCATAGTTGTCGTACATGTCTACAAAAGCATTTTATCAAATGGTTCATCGGCTTGCTAGTATGGGTAAAAGCCTAAAAACACGTGCTTTCGAACAAGATATGGATAGGGAAAAAAGTAAGCATGATAGTCAGAAATATATAGTTTAATAAGTACTCAAAATTTTGTTCATTATCTCATACATTATAAGTCATGACATGGATCACTATTGTAGTTTTTGTGATTGAATAATTTGTTGTTTTATTTTCAAATGTTGCAAGCCGAAACACCTCTGAATGTGACGAGGGCAATGGAGATCGGTGTTTCGTCTGCTATAGAATCCTCGATGGATTTGAATGGGGAGGTATGAGGCAAATTACTAAATATCAATTTACATTTGTTGTTATAGATGTTAGTGAAAAATAAAACCATTATTGATTCATAGTTTAATTTATACTTGGATGGTTTATACAGGGCTTGAGGAGGTCTCAACATGGGTGTGTGAATATTTCCCTCATGGAGAGTGATCATGAGATGGCGGTAAGTGATTATTTTGTTAAATGTATCATTTTTTATAATGTAATTTCTATATATTAATGTCTTTACTTCTTATTGTAATAGTTACAACTTCACCAAGAACCAAACACTAGGAGCAGGAGGAACACTCCTCAAGCGCAACACAAATGAGTTACATACCTATCGCCATCCGATTGACAAGCAAAGGGAAAGAATTTATTTCTAGAGCATGGAGAGTAATGACTTTTGATTCCAGAGCCCTTTGTTGTATGCCTACATGGCAGTTTTGTATTGGATATATTTGACATTGTATGCCTATATGCCATTCTTGTAAGCCTATATGGCTATTTTGTACCTATCTTTTATACTTATATCGATATATATTGATGTATGCACACATGGATATTTGGTTAATATAAATCTTTTTTTATCAATGGTGTCCATATTTGCATTAAAATTTCATGGTTCAATAGATATGAGTTATGTGTATTCAAGTGTATACTTTACAACTTACGTGTATACTTTGTGACTTACGTGTTTTCATGCATATACCTTGTATTCGTGCATATACTTTGTATTAATTTGTGTATACTACATGTATTCGTGCGTATACTTCAAGGCTGATATGTTTTTGAGTACTTGTGCTTCCCTTATTCACATGTACATGCTTGAATTATTCACGTGTATATTTATTAATTGGTTAGCCCTAGCATTGATCATTGTTGTCCTTCATGGTTTGTCTTGAATATTAATTAATTGATGCTAAACAACTTTATGTAAAATAAAAAAACACATTTTCAATTGGTATGCCATGAAATGATTCATAAAAAGATTTCAAAAAGTATCCTTGATATTACAAAAATATATGTGTTTATACACTTCAATTGTGTAGTCACCCCTTGGTTCTTTCAAAGAAAAATCTGCCTATTCCACTGTTACACTGTACATGTAAACCATATTTTGTATTGTGGAGCTATATTAAGCTACCACTCTCAAGACCAATGTAACAATGATACAAAATAATGTTTGAGACTGCAAGAAGACATCAAAATGGCTAGTGTACTAAAGAAATTCTTATGATTTCTGAAGAATGTTGATAACTCTACTCAGTTGGCTTCTGTTTTCAAAATCATACAAATTGAACCCTAGCATCAATAGACTGTTTATATCAAGCTACCACAATTCAAGTTTCAATGATGAATATTTATCATGCATGTTTTAAATGACATTCAAGTTTATGGTGGTTTTGTTGTTTATAATATGTTATGTGATATTCTAATCCTAATTCATGCTTCTAGGCTACATATATATATTTTGTTTTTACATGTTTTTTGTACTAACGAACCGATAATGAATCGAACCCCCCTCCAAAAAGTTTTGGCCAAACTGGTGAACCGAACCCCCGAACCCAAACCTAAACCTCATACAACCTCAAAACCTCTTCCAACACTCTTCATTCTACCTGCACAAACTTAATTGACCACCAAATTATGTTTCCCCTTGACTTTACCCACTTTTACTCCCTTAAACCTCTCTTTTTCATTGAAAACCCCTCTTTTCCCAACTAGGGAATCATACCATAACATACTTTTGACCTCCCCTATGCTAGAAAACCTTTTGAACACATCAAACTCCACAACCTCACTCTATTTCCAACCTATTCTAACTTATTGTCAAGCAATTTCTTCTTTTCACCTCTTCTAGCCTTGCTTTTAAGGCCTAAATTCTAAATTTTCAATAGGGGCAGCATTAGTAATCTCTTCCAATGCCTTTACCAATGCTATTTTCTTATTCCTACTCCCTATCCTACTTACATCAGGCTGATTGCATTGAGACACAACCTGAACAATAGGTGTCCAATGGCCTATTTCAACATATTACACTCAAACCCTTGTATGAGCAAGTTCAAACCTGTTTCGGAAATCTACTTCTAAGTTGCTTGGAAATTAATAGAATTCCACAAGAATGGATTATAATCAAAGCTAAAACCATTCTACAATAGATTCAAATCATCTTAGAGCAAACTCCTGCTGTACAGACCTGTACACAAGCTGAAAATGAAGAAAATGCACATAAATTAACAAAGAAACATAGATATTTGATTGATATTCTCCTTCAAACTCTTCAACAACCACTAACTTTGAGTTTCCAATGATCATACACTTTTTTTGTGGAAAACTTAGACTTCTGAACCGTTGTGTGTATGTTTCTCTTTTTTGATTGTTTTGCATGCCATCATAAGGGATCAAGTCGGTTGAATGTAGCTCAAAGAAATTCCATGCGTTTGGGTGTGAAAGAAGACCATTCCTAGCATAAACGTACCTATCAAGATGTGTTGGAGAATTTTTTTTGGTCACACGAATTGCAAAACGAAAGTTGCACCACTTTACAACTTTACATTGCTTGCATTTGACACTTTCCATCAAGTGAAAATTGGACACAAGAGGAAAATGACTCTGAGATAACAAAATATGAGAGAGGTTATTTTAGAGGGGCCCAACGCGATCCCATAGGCTCAGACGAAGAGTATGTAAGTGCCATGGTTTATGAGTAATAGTTTGTCAAATATTGCTTCCCTTTTGCACTTTACACCCTTAAGGGATCGATCTGGTTGAACGTAGTTTAGAGCGATTCTACCTGTTTGGGTGAAAAAGAGGACCATGTATAGCGTAAATGTACCCATTCAGATACATTGGAAGAGTCTATTTTTTCACACAAGTTGTAGAATGAAAGTTGCACCACTTTGTAACTTTTAACTACTTGCATTTGATAATTTTTTCTCCAAGTGAAAATTTCTCACCACGAGAAAATGCCTCCAAGATAGAAAAAAATAGAGAGAGGTTATTGTAGAAGGTCCCAACATGATCCAATAGGATCAGATGAGAAGTTTCTATGAATCATGGTATCCGAGTAACAACATGTTGAAGTTTGCAGCCATTTTGCACTTTGGACCCTCAAGGGATCGATCCGGTTGAACGTAGCTCGAAGTGATTCCGCATGTTTGGGTGTGAAAGAGGACCATTCCTAGCATAAAAATACATATTCAGATGCGTTGGAATAGTCGGTTTGGTCACAATCATTGCAGAATGAAAGTTGCACCATTTTGTAACTTACAACTACTTGCATTTGACAACTTTTTCCCCAAAAGTTAAAATTTGCCACCACATGAAAATATCTTCAAGACAGAAAAAACCAAGAGAGGTTATTGTAGAGGGGCCCAAGGTGATCCTATAGGATCAAATGATAAGTTTCTAAGTGTCATGGTATCCAAGTAACAACATGCTAAAGTTTGCAGCCATTTTGCACTTTGGACCCTTAAGGGATCGATTTGATTGAATGTAGCTCAGAGTGATTCTGTGTGTTTGGATGCAAAAAAAGACCATATCTAGTGTAAAAATACCTATTCGGATGCGTTGGAACAGTCATTTTGGTCACACAAGCTGCAGAATGAAAGTTGCACCACTTTGCAACTTTCAACTACTTGCATTTGACAACTTTTCCCCAAGTGAAAATTTGCCACCACAGAAAAATTCCTCCGAGATAGAAATACTGAGAGAGGTTATTGTAGAGGGGCCCAACGCGATCTCATAGGATCAAATGAGAAGTTTCTAAGCATCATGATATTTGAGTAACAACATGCTGAAGTTTGCACCCATTTTACACTTTGGACCCTTAAGGGATCAATCCAGTTGAACGTAGGTCAGAGTGATTCTACCTGCTTTGGTGCAAAAGAGGACCATGCCTAATGTAAACATACCTATTTGGACATGTTGGAATAGTCTGTTTGGTTACATGAGCTGCAGAACGAAAGTTGTACCACTTTGCAACTTTCAACTACTTGCATTTGACAACTTTTTCCCCAAGTGAAAATTTTCCACCATGGAAAATGCCTCCGAGATAGCAAAAACTGAGAGAGATTATTATAGAGGGGCCCAACGTGATCCCATAGGATCAGACGAGAAATTTCTAAGTGTCACTGTATCCGAGTAATAGCATGTTGAAGTTTGTAACCATTTTGCACTTTGGACCCTTAAGGGATCGATTCGGTTGAACATAGCTCAGAGAAATTCCACGTGTTTGGGTACGAAAGAGGACCATACCTAGCATATACATACCTATTCAGATGCATTGGAACAGTCTGTTTGGTCACATGAGTTGCAGAACGAAAGTTGCACCACTTTGCAACTTTGCACTACTTGCATTTGACACTTTTTTCTATCAAGTGAAAACTAGACACCACGGGAAAACCACTTTAAGATAACAAAAACTGAGAGAGGTTATTGTAGAGCATCGCAACGTGATATCGTAGGTTCAAAAAAAAATTCGTAAGTGCTACGATTTCTGTGTAATACCCCGTCAAAGATTTCTGCCCTTTTGGACTTTAGACCCTTAAGGGATCGAGACGGTTGAATGTAGCTCAAAGCGATTGTGCTATCTTTTCGATGGAATTAGGTGGGAAGTAGAATTAAATCTATTTTTATTTTGGTTTGGTTGGATTTCAAGTGATTTTGTGTATTTTAGAAGACAATTACTGAGGGTCAGTCTGAATACCCTATTTTAAGTGTTTTGAGTGCATTAAAATATCATATTAAGCCTTCCACCCACTGTATGATTTTGTAACTCAATGGAAAGGCTTAGTTATGGTTATAAAACATGTGTGCAAAGTTTTGTGCACAAGGGAGGTGAATAAAGAGTTTTTAGGTGATGTCCTAGATGTCAAATGGTGCATTTTTTAGTGGAAAATGGTGGTTTAGTGCTAGGGTTTGAAGAAATCTTTGGGGGAAGTGATATCTCTTAAAATTTTAAGCTTGTGCAGACCTTTTTAAAGGTGTTTAAGGCTTTGGTTGGCTGTGGGAAGGTTTGGAGTATGGGTTTTCAATAAACAATTTCCTAACTTGTGAAAGAAGAGGGTTTTGGGGTTTGTTATGTTAGAGGGATTATCACACCCTAAAAGTGGAGGAATTGGTGGTTTGGCAGACTAGTTAATGCTGCCCAATGGTGGTTTGTATGTAATAGGAAAAATAAAGGGGGGTTGCTTGTTTTTTGAAAGATGATCCAAAAGAGTCTTATGAGGGCTTGATGTATGTTGAAGAAGGTTTAAATGGGTGCCTAAAATGGTGGTTTGTTGCAGAGGTTGTTAAGGAATTCTGAGAGTTAAGGTGGGAAAAATAAGTCTGCAGACCTACAAGAGTGACTAGGTGCAAAGTTGAAAATAAGCCAAGATTGAGTTTTGAGGGAAGGAAGGAGGTTGAAATCCTTTTCTATTGTGGAAGTGAGTTGATTGCCTCCCTGTATTGCTATCAGAATCACTTCCTATTAGAATCACTTCAATTTTACATTTTTTTTGCACTTTTTTCACATTAACAACTTTTCAATTTTTGCAATTATACATCATTTTGAAAAATATGCAACATGAACTTGAAAATGACCCCAAAACCAACTAACATGACTTATTACATTATAAATTGGTCTAATATGACCTTATTCAATTGAAAAAACTCAAAACACAAAACTAACTTAAGACTTCCATGAACCAAATTTGCTCAATAACCTTGGTGCCCCCAAATTTTATTATTTCATTAAATCTCATTACAATGCGTTAGGCACTTTTTTCGCACGGATATTTTACAATGTCACTCATACATTCAAGATTCTCTTATAATGCTTACATCATAGGTTCTCATTATGATGTTAACTTCAAATGAGTAACTTGAGATTCCCTCAGAAAGCTTCACATGCTCTTTATAATGACTTCAAATAAGAATTGGGATTTGTCAAGATCATCAAAATAAGGATGTTGCATTTCTTTTTTGGCTGAGATTCTCTTGGATGGCTCATAAATCTGCATTTTTTGCAAGGGGACACCAATCAATGTTTAGCAGGTTACTTACAAATAGGCAAAGTAAAAGAAGAGAAAGAAAGAGCATCCAAAATGGAAATGAAATGAAAATAGATGGAAGGCACTTATAGATCTCTCAACTTAGTCATTCCTAGTCATACATCTTCACTAGGAGTTCCAAGATACCTATTGCACACAACACCTCTCATGAAATAAAATAACTTGAAATTTGAGATGCTCTTGTAATATCTACATCATAGGTGATCATGATAAGGTTAACTTCAAACAAATAACTTGAAATTCCCTCACCAAGCTTCACACACACTTTTGTAGTGGCTTAAAATAATAATTGATGTTTGTCAAGATCATCAAAATAAGGATGTTGCATTTCTTTTTTGGCTGAGATTCTCTTGGATGGCTCATAAATCTGCATTTTCTACAAAGGGACACCAATCAATGTTTAGCAGGTTACTTACAAATAGGCAAAGTAAAAGGAGATGATAGCATTGGCATCAAACAAATTAATTTGCATACAAGTATAAAATTAAGAAGAACCAATGTGCATATACTTACAAATTAATCCAATGAACCATCCGGGTCTACTCTACTCTTTATTGTGTCAAGTATTGCCTCATGGTCAAACTCATGAACCTTCCACAAGGTCTTGTTCAAAGGTCTACCCCCATATTTGGTCAAACGAACATTGGATGCCATGACAAGGTTCGAGTAATGAAGAATCTTATGATGCATGTCAAAGTCCTGAAACAACCAATGTTTAACACTCTTATGTGGGTACCTTCTAAGCCACGTTCCAATAAAAACAACTAAGCCTGTAAGGTATTCAATGTTTTCTCCATCTATAACTAGGACCTCCAATTTATTTTTGGCCTCAACAAAACAACACAAGTAACAGTATGTTCCCTCTTCGTTGTCTTCATCTGCAATAGCTGCATAAACATGCCTTGCATTGATATGTGCAACAAATCTTTTGAAATTAGTCAACATTACGAATGTAGTACAAAGTAAGATAACAATATGGAATTTCAAATACTAAGCAAGTAGATATATTACCTGGTTGAACTAGATCTGATACGTGTTCAAAGTTGACTGATGATTCCATCTGTGTTAGTTCCAATGTTGTTAGAGGGCGATACGTGAAGTGGGCTAAGATAACTTGTCAACCATTTTTCAATCCACTCCCCTAACTCACAATCATTCTAGGATTGCATTGTACATGAAGAAAAAAGCATGCCATCTTCTGTGTATCAATACTCCATGAACCTACATTTGAGCTAAGGAAAGAGTGTAGCTCACTCAATCCTATTAGTGTACAACAATCCTCATATGGTGCAATGTTAGTATCATCAATCAACCAAAAAAATCTATGAACTAAAGATGTACCTTCATTACCTAGACCCATCGAAGCATTACACCACTCGACGATTGATCTTGCGTCTGTCAACTTTGCATTGTCTTTGTACTTTAACTCTTCTCATGCTAATGCTCTTTTCACTCATGCTCCTGCACCATCATTCTCCCTCTTTCCATTCTCAACCTCACAAAAGTTCCACATATGCTATACACCTGTAGTGAGATACATTCTGCACAACCAACAGAACATGCGTGCATTCTTGAACTGTGATGAACAATTATCTGACCATATTATATGTTTGTCGTATGCTATGCTCCTTTAAGCCAAATCACTTTAGAACATCTAGAAGCAAGCTTGCACAAACTCTAGAGAATGTGTGCGATCATCACTAATATAAAAGTGATACTCCCTCAATACCTTCCTTTGGTCCTCTATACTATCAGCTACATGAATGAATGCTATGTGCACAAATATCAAAACCTATGTGGAGTGATAATACTGTGACTGCACCTCACGCTGTGGTTGTAGAGTGTAGTTCTCTGCAAATTCAACCACTGATACTATGCTGCCAATTGGAAAGGTGTCCTTGCATAGCTTGAATTGTGTGTCTAGCTATCGGGCTCTATGGGGATGCCTTGCATACTCATACAATATATTGTCACAAAACATGGACATAAACTGATACAATGGAATCTTCTGAATAACCAAACCACACTTTTTTACTTGAGAACCATATTTTGTAACATATGCCACTATTTTATACTTCCCAAAATCTACTAGTTTCTGTCCCACCTCATCTATGCTTTCCATATGTTGACATAGTGGAATTCATTGTTGTATAAAAGTGAATTTGAATCCCCTATGCAAATCCCCTTTTTGCCTTTATCCACCTTAGAAAACTAAGTTCAGAGGCTTAATTCCACCTAAGCCCACTATTGGAAGTCCACTTGGCGCTTGTTTTGAGCATCGGTGGAGGCATTTTTGTTGGGGATTCCTGCACGACATGCACACATCTGCACGATGCACTTACATCCCTAGCAAATTCCTACAGCTGAACCTGCAGAGGCGTTACATTTCTCATTGGTAGTGAATTTGTAACGTCCCCTTTGGAAAACCAACTTGAATATGGCCATTTTTCTCCATTCCTTCTTCAAATTCATCCCTTCAACATTCAATCCAACTCTTTAGTAGATCAAGCTTTCATTCTTGCACTCCACAAACTCACTCACTTCAAGCATTCTAGCGCTCCATTGTAGCAAAACCTCGCTCTGTCACTTCGGTAGAGCACGTTTGGGACCATGCCATTGCAGCAGAGGCTTGAGTTCTCTCATTTCTCCCCCAAGCAGCCTTGAGTGTTCTTGGTGGAGGTGGTAAGCTTCCCTCTCCTCTCCTCTATCACTTGGTTGAGTAGCGTAATACTGCTTTGTAGTGTTTATTTTCTCTTTACTATAATATTTCTTTATCTCATTTTCTTGGTTGTTCATGGAGGTGGAAACACCTAAATGGAGGTTTGATTGAGGTAGGACCCTATTTAGCCACCCTACATTTTCCCTCTTTCTTTGTGTAGGTGTGCGTGCTTTGCAGAAGAATAGCCGGTGAACGAATTTCTCAGTGAGATCCTCCTCATCTTCTTTACTCTTGCTTATTTACTTTACAATATTAGAGATTACTTCATTTATTTACTCGTATCATTCTGGACATTTAGTTAGTTAGCTGGGCCGTTAGTCATTTTAGCAGGTTTAACCTTGTCTTTGTTGTTGTTTGGCCATACAGATGACAACACACTTTCAAGACTCCAACATGCCGCACTGTCATCCAAAGACCGTGCTTTCGTCCTCGGGCAAAGAGCTCCTTGAGGTGCAGAGTTGAACCTAAAAACTGACTTGCTTAGCCCCACCTTTAAAATTAAGATTGCAGAGTGATTGTGGGACCTCATAGTCCTTGTAATTCTCATTCTCATACCCTAAATATTGTAGTTAGCTGAAGTTAGTGTAGCCTCTCGCATCTTGACCCTCCATGACTTGGGGTCTTGCACGTGGTGGTCCCCCTCTCTTACATTTTTGGTGAACCTGATGTGAACCAACATTTGTTCATCTATTAGTGTTGAGGCTTCCCTCAGGTACTTCACGACCATTGTGTTCTTGAGTGTTGTGAAAGTTTATGAGCATCACAACCCAATCCACAACTTCTGGGCATATTTTGAAGATAAGCGTACAACAACTCTCGATGAATAGGATAGAGGTCTCACTTGGTCTCTCTATAGGCCTTTTCTCTAGTCCTGCCATTAGTTTGGCTGTGCAGGAGTAGTTATCAAGGAATGAGATGGGATTCGCTGATGAAACCAGTCACATTCCCACTCCTCCTATGTCTCCCATGCCCTCATCAGTGGATGAGCATGAGGCCATTCAGATCCCTGCAGAATACGTGTCTGCCCTTGCTAAGGGACTGGGTGACCTGGAAAAGCATTTGGAAAGAAATTTGAAGATGGCTAGAGCCGCTTGGGTTGTTAGTGAATTAAAACATATGATGGGTAAAGATCGAATAGGTGTAGAGCTTTTAAGTAGTCTCCTCATTCTTGTTGAAGCGTGCGCTCCTTTGAGAAACCTTAGCTTTGCACAAGGAGTCACCTTCGAAGAGCGTGAAGGACAGTTAGGGGTATCAATGCCTCCCACTTTTGTTTACATGGATGATGTGGTCCCTTCTATCAGTATCCCTTCCATGCCTAAGCAACCTGAAACTATCAAAGTGAATAAGGTCTCGTTGGGCTTTAGATTTACCCCTTATGTGACCTCTGGTGGTACAGGTCTTGGCGGATTGGGTGCTTTGGTAGTGGTGGTGGATTCGGTAGTGGAGGTGGTGTTGGAAGAGGTGGCTCCGGTGGAGGTCATGGCGGTGGTTCCGACAAAGGCCCTACTGGTAGCGATGGCTCTGGCAGTGGCTCTGGTGGAAGTCATACCGATGGCGAGTTTGGAGGCAGACTTGGCGATGGCTCTAGAGGAAGTTCCTCTAGCCCTCTATCTTCTAATGACCCTATTTTGAACACTTTGTTTTAGAATATGGGTAAGATGTAGAGCCAGTTAATGAGCCTTTCCCAGGCCTCTGCCCAACCTATCTTCAAGCCTTTCTTCTGACATAGCTCATTGTCGGTTGCCATCTTGAACACTCCCTTCCCTCAAGGAATGGATATCCCTAAATTTGAGAAGTTCGGTGGAAAAGGAGATCCATAGACACATGTGTCTGCCTTTAACACCCTTTGAACAAACTTCTTCCATCATGATGCGTTGATGGCTAAACTATTCCCCCGATCTCTTAAGGACACAACACTCGAATGGTACTGTTTCTTGCCTAAAAATTCTATTTTCTCATTTGAACAACTTGTAAATCAATTCCTTAGACAATTCCAAGCGAACATTGGATCAAAGATGACCTTTTCGGATCTCGTTCGATGTTAACAAGGAGATAATGAAAATATTATTGATTTCATAACACGTTATCAAGCGCTCCTTTCACAAATATAATATCAGTTGCCCGATTTTGACATGCAGAAGGTTCATAGGAAAATTATAAAGGCCTTGGCAAGAGAAGTTTGCCTTGATGAAATACCCTTCTTTCGCGCATTTGTGTGCAACTTTGCGAGAGTACCAACAAATAGTTGCTTAGTTCAGGGGATCCTCTTCGCATTCCCATTTTGAGGGAAATTTCATCGTATCAATCTCTGGGAAAGGTAAAGCCATTGCGAATGTAGTAGCTGGTGTTGATGACAATGACCTTAAGCGCAACCGGAAGTTCACAAAGTTGTTAGAATCTTATACTTCCATCTTACAAAAGTTGTTGAAGGATAAGATCATAACTTTACCAACCCCTAAGCCTATTAAGGAACCCTACCCTAATTGGTATGATGGGAGCACTTATTGTTAGTACCGTTGTGTTAATGGACATGATAAAGAACGACGAATGCAGCTGCGTCATGAGATACAAGAATGCATCGAGGACAGTACCATTTTTCTTGAAGGGAATAAACATAACACTAAAAAATTAGTGGCGAAGGAAAATAGTGAATTTTAGATATACACAGACCCGTTTTGTCACACTCTGCTAACATGATTATTGATCCCACTGATTCTGTTACCCAACTTGAGGCCTATGTTAATATGGTCATGGTAACTTCCACTATTCCACCCACACCCAGTTTTCCAGATGTTATATTTACATCATAGGATTTTCCCTTAAACAAAAAACCTTCAGCCCTCTACATTCCCGCTCATGTCAATGGTAACATTGTGATAGGAGTCTTGATTGACCCTACGAGCTGTGTGAATATTATTATTGAAGAAACATTGGTATTGAATTCACCGCAAAAGGAGAAATATGAAGAAAAGAAATCTATCATCTGTACACATGATGGTATGAGTCTTAAACCCTATGGCTCAATTACTTTGTCTATCCTGGTTTGACCTAGGGCTGTCAACATAGTCTTTGATGTTATCCCAAAGTCAGATATGTTCAAAGTGAAGTTGGGTATTCCCTGGTTAGCTTCCATGAATGGGATCACCTCCGTTATCCACAAATGTTTAAAGTTTTCCCATGAGGGTGTCGTGCATGTAGTGCATGACATCGGATATCAACCCCTGGTATCTCAAGGTGGGTATTCATTGGATCACTTCTAGCCCTCCTCGGTTGGTCCACTTCCTCCAAGGATAGACCTACTTTACAAGAACTATGTGAAGTATAAAATTGGGGGCAAAGGGGAGCCAGAGCTGACCCTTTCCGTGACAGAACAATTGATTTCCTCCTCTTCCCGAGAAGAGAAGAAGAAGCCTGCACCGACTGCTATTCCTTCTCCAAAAGAGAAGGAGAATTCCACGGCGACTCCTTCCCCTTCCCGTAAAGCCAAGGAGAAGGCTACATCGATCACTCCCTCTTCTCTGAAGAAAGAGGAGAAGCCCATGCCGACTCCCTATCCTTCTTGCAAAGGTAAAGAAAAGGTGACTTTTTCCCGAACTGCCCCATCCTCTCCCCTTTCATGGGAAGAGTATTGGATGAGCAGACCCGATGGCTACCCACTAAGTTTGATGATCCATCCTTTGTGTAGGAACAAATATTAGGATCATGAACCTCCCTAATGAATATCCTGGATCATGGTACTATTTATATGGAAAGAAGAAAGGTTCTCATACAAAATTCGATCCACGACCTCCTATTGTTCCTACTCCTAAGGCAGTGAGTGGAAAGAGGCCCACTGCCGAGGCTCTTGAGTTGACTTCTCTTGTCGCTCCTCATCTTGTTCCCCCTACTCCTATACAAGAACCTGTTCCTCCACCTCAAATGAATGTGGTGGACGTTCCTATGGTTGAGCAAGAACCTCTTATCCCTTCGCAAATTCCAACCTCTAACTCCATGAGCCGTAGAAACCGCCTTGCACGTGAACGCAAGTGTCGGTGAAAGGCTCTCCTGGCCGAGCAGTCCACCTTGCAAAGAAAGGAGGAAATAATGACCACTCCTGTTTCAGGACCTCTTGTAGCATCTCCTTCCTCCCTTCCTTCTGCTTCTCTCCAGTTTGGTTCGCTCCCAACTTCCATTATGAGCACGAATGTGCCTAACCCTAAATAGGTGTAGGTGTTCATCGCTCTTTTGGTGGAGCTGCCTTTGCTAATGTTTGTTCCAGATATCCAACCCTTATCGAAGCCCATGTATATGGTTAACACTTTAGTTGCGTCTGTTGCGGTTCTTTCTTCCTCTTCCTTTCCACCCCTAGCTTCGTTTGTGGGGAGTTCATCTCCTCCAATGAAGAACAAGGTAGAGGTTGGTCCTTCTAGCGACGAGGGATGTAAGAGGATCCCACCTTCTTTGTAAGGTGGTCCTATGCTGACTTGTTTTGTCCTTGTGACAAAACTAATCTCGGCTTCTCCTGAGTTCATCACCGCTCTCAATTCATTCGGCGAGCTTAGCGGTGAACCTCAGACACATCTTGTCCCATCCATTGAAGTAAGACATGGTGCTCTTGTGGGGTGCATGTTTAAATTTTTGGATGGGGTTCTGGCCCTGCCGGTGATCTTTGTGAAATCACTGACTTTGACTCCACAGGAGCTTGGTGGAGAGGATCTTGAGGGGCCCTCTTCCTTGGCCCTTGTTGTGGGAGAACCAAATGCTCCTCCTCTTAACATCCCACCATTGCAAGCTCGTCCTCCTTCCCCTTATGAGGATTTAGATTGGGAAGTGGATGACCTCTTGGTTGATCAATGTTAGGAGGAGGCCCTTTCTTGATCTTGTGTGTGTGTGTTGTGATGTGATTCCCCTATGCTTGTGCTATGTGTTCCTGGATGACCCTCATCACCCCCATTGGTGCTTGGATACAGGTGTGGTTTTTGTGTCGTAAACCTTCTTCTATTTGTATCATCATTCTTCCATGTTTGTGCTTGGTTTTCGTTAAATTGGGGACGATGCAAAGCGTTGGGGGAATTTAGGCTTCCTTCCATGTTGACCCTGTATATGCATAAAATTGGTCATGTCTAATTAATCCTGGAACTTAATTAAATATTTATTATTTAATTAATCTCTCTAAAAGTCCTCTACATATGATTAAATTTAATTATATTGTTCATTCACTTTATTCTTCTGCCATGATTAAATAAATCAACTTTATTTAATTATTTCACATTCATATGTCTACTTGATTAATTAAATAAATACTCTTTATTTATTTTAATTAATTATCACCTTTTGAATTTAATTAAGTCTTTTGATTTAATTAAATTTAAACATTTATTTTCTCCTATTCAAACATTTCTTCTAATTAATTAAATATCTTTATTTAATTAATATCCTTCATATTTTTTTCAAATCATAATTAAATATTTTATTTAATTATGAAATCTTCCATTTTTCTTCAAATCTTAATTAAGAAAAATCTCCATGTCACCCATAAATAAATAATTGAATTTATAATTCACTATTTATCTTCAAAATATTTCCAAAATCTCACAAAAAGATGATTTTTGCAATTCATCTTTATCATCTCATCTTATCTCTTCCACGAAAAAGGAAACAAATCTTGCTTTCTGGTTTTCTTCTATTTTTCTCTCCAGTCTTATCCATCTTTGACAATTTGATCTGCTAGGAATTTTCACAGCCGTTGATCGCATCAGCCAATTAGAATCTTTCAAAAACTCTATAAATACCCCTACAAATCCAAACATTGGTTACTTACAGATATACACGCATTAGAGCTTAATTGCATTATAGCATTCTAGCATTCTAACATTGTCATTATCAGCTTTAATATTTATAGCATTTCGTATTCTTACATTCTAGCAATCATGCATGTTAATCATATCATAGCATAGAATACAATCATCATCCTTCAAATCTCATTCTCTAGGAAGACTATTTGTTGAGCCTAGCATACAAATCTGAGAACAAGTTGAAATTGACAAAAACACTAGAGATAGAGGACGATAGGATGACATCCAAGACAAAAGACTGAGTTTGCATTCTCTCATTTGATTTTCTGTGTTGATATAATGCCTTATCGGTGTGTTTGATTTATTATTTTTAATCTACATTTATTGCACACATAAAAATCGATCACACAAACCCAATTTTTTATTTTTTACTTTTTTTTTCCATGCATTCTTCCTGATCTAGTTGGGGATTGATGATCTTTCGCCTTGCATTGCGGTTAGCTTTTATTATATGAGCTCAGATAGATCTGACCTCGCTAAACCAGATCCTCTTGTGTGCTTTGTTTGTACTTTTACTTTCTCTTTTGCTTTATCTTTTTCTTTCTCTATTCTTTGCTTGAGTTGTCCTTTTTATGTGTGATAATGCTCTTCTTCAACACTTTGATTTTCAAAAAATGAATTCATTGATAATGAATCTTTTCCCAAAAGTATTCACAAAATTTTCCTTGGAATCACATTTTCAACACATAACCCTAACGAAACATGTTTCCTTCATCATGGGTTCGTAAAGAAAGGACTTGAACACCCTCCTCCGAAGTGGGAACAATTTTTATTTCCCCTCGCGCAGGGGCATATCCTTCCTTTCAAATTCCTTGATGAAGTGAACATCTTTTGAAAGAATTCCTTGATGATGAATCGCTCTAAGAAAAACAACTTCTTTTGAATTGTGTGTCCCTTGAGTGGAGCCCCCTTTTTCCTCACAACGGGTTCCCAAGGGACCCTTCTTTCAAAGTCTCTATTCTGAATGGAATTCTTTTCACGTCTAGCTTGGGGGTAGCTTGACTAGACCTCACCTTTCAAATAGCACATCCCTTGAGTGGACCCCTCTCCTTTTGAAGGGTTCCCAAGGGACCCCTTTGAAAGTTTTTTGATGTTCTGCATGACTGTCCACTTATTTTCCTATACGACCGCTTTTGACATGCTCTATCTGTGGGTAGACATGTCACTGCTTCCTGACTTAGTGGAGTCTGTTTTCTCGGATTTCCTCCATGCTAGAGATCTTGGGGCATACCTCCCTACAAGACAGAGAACTTGTAGAGTTATTTCCTTTGAGCTTCCTCCATGTGAGAGATCTTGGGGGTGGCTCCCCTATAGGACTGAGAGCCTATAGGGCACTTCTTTGGGTGTTCTTCATGCTTGAGTTCATGGAGAATACCTTCCCTATAGAACTGAGAGCCTATAGGGTGCTTCTTTGGGTATTCTTCATGCTTGAGTTCATGGAGAATACCTTCCCTATAGGACTGAGAGCCTATAGGGAACTTCTTTGGGTATTCTTCATGCTTGAGTTCATGGAGAATACCTTCCCTATGGGACTGAGAGCCTATAGGGCACTTTTTCGGGGCTTCCTTCATGCGAGAGATCTTGGGGGTTGCCTCCTTGTAGGTTTGTGGTCCTGTAAGACTTTGTTTTTCCAACTTCATGGTTTCGAGCAGCTATGGAGTCATTTTTCTTTTCCTACACCTTCAAGTACGATAGATCGAGTACTGCTTCCTCTACAATTCAGGTATACATTTCTAACCTTATACTCTTCTTGATCTACTTTACTGAGCACTCATCAGTATTCGTGCTCGCTAAAGTGGGGGAAAAATGTATAAGAGTGAATTTGCATCCGCTATGAAAATCCCCTTTTTGATTTTATCCACCTTAGAAAACCAATTTTAGAGGCTTAATTCCACCTAATCCCATTGTTGGTAGTCCACTTGGCACCTATTTTGAGCGTTGGTGGAGGCGTTTCTATCAGGGATGCCTGTGTGGTGTGCTTATATCCATGGCAGATTCCTGCGGCTGAACCTGCAGAGGCATTACACTTCTCATTGGCAGTGAAGTTGTAACGCCCCCTTCGGCAAATCGACTCGAATATGGCCATTTTTCTTCATTCCTTCTTCAAATTCATCCCTTCAACATTCAATCCAACTCTTTAGTAGATCAAGCTTTCATTCTTGCACTCCACAAGCTCACTTACTCACTCACCTCAAGCATTCTAGCACTCCATTGTAGCAAAACCTCACTTCGTCACTTCAATAGAGCACATTTGGGACCACGCCATTGCAGCAGAGGCTTTATTTCCTCTCATTTCTCCCCCAAGCAACCTTGAGTGCTCTTGGTGGAGGTGGTAAGCTTCCCTCTCCTCTCCTCTATCACTTGGTTAAGTAGCGTAATACTGCTTTGTAGTGTTTATTTTCTCTTTACTATACTATTTATTTACCTCATTTCCTTGGTTGTCTGTGGAGGTGGAAACACCTAAATGAGGGTCTGACTAAGGCAAACCCCTATTCAACCACCCAAAATTTTCCCTCTTTCTATTGTAGGTGTGTGTGCTTCGCAGAAGATTAGCTGGCAAATGAATTTCTCGATGAGATCCTCCTCATCTTCTTTACTCTTGCTTATTTACTTTACAATATTAGAGAATACTTCATTTATTTACTCGTATCATTCTATCCCTTTAGTTAGTCAACTAGGTCGTTAGTCATTTTAGTAGGTTTAACGTTGTCTCTACTATTGTCTAGCTGTATGAATGACAACACACTTTCAAGACTCCAGTGCCCTGCGCTGTCGTCCAAAGATTATGCGTTTGTCCTTGGGTAGAGAGCTCCCTGAGGCACAGAGTTGAACCTAAAAACTGACTCGCCTAGCCCCACCTTAAAACTCAAGATTGCAGAGTGATTGTAGAACCTCATAGTCCTCGTCATTCTCATCCTCATACCCTAAACATTGTACTTAGCTGAGGTAAGTTAGGGAAGCCTCTCACATCTTGACCCTTCATGACCTGGGGTCTTGCACGTGATGTTCCCCCTCTCTTATAGTTGCAAGCCACCACAATGCTCTCATGAACCATCCAATCATGTTGTCCTGTAGAATATTTGGCCAACCTCTATTTCACATAATTTTTTTGATAAGAATTCTCTTGAAGATTTTGGTGGGGCTTCTATGCCACAATCCTGCAAAACATCATTAGTATGTAAATCTAAACATATAGAATAATAAAAATCATAATGGTTAGAGAATTCAATATGTAGTCTACAACAACAAGTAGTGCGTGTGTGATTTATCTTGACATAAAAAGGTTTAATCATTTCAAAAAATCTTTGAAAAATACTAATTTGAGGATAATCATTTTGAAATTTATGAAAAAATTGGGTTTGAGTCATATCCAAATAATGATTTGGATGTGGCTCACGGTTTTGACTATCAATTCTCCTTCTTATGACATCCCTTTGATTCAGAGATGGCCTTTTGTTATTCTTCCAATACTATTCAATTAGTGTTCTCAAAGCTTCAACAATTTTTTTTTTATCTTTTTGTGGCAGTCTCCCTGAGAATGCCCATAATTCATTTGAATTAGTTCCCTCAATTCTTTGCCACCTTTCAACAACTTTGGATAAAAAATTTCTACTAATTCTCATTTTTTCACTAGTCTTTTTAATGAGACGAGCTCTCTTTGTTTGATAGCTTACCATAGTCGATGTAATCGCACGTCAGGTGACATTACTATCCTTTAAGTGTGAGGTCTTTCCCACACTCTCATAAGCATCCATTAGATTCTTCACAATAGTGTTTTCACTTGATGCATTCGATGTTCTCAACCCAAGAGTATTCATGCTATTTTTATACTTTAAACCCGCATCATTTCAACAAATAGTTGACATCTTGTGGTCTCATTTAGCCTTTCAAAGAAGATTTTCCAAATCTTATCAGCATATCTTCTAGAAGTGCATGCTGGAATCTTACCTTCCATGTGCTGCAAAATTTCCTCATCAATATTAATCAAATACTTTAGCTTTCGACACAAAATTATAGGTGGTGTTCTCCTAGGCACATGCATCTCAACATTAGCAATTTCATCAATATTTAATTGAGGTGGGCTAGATTGCGTACCTTCGATCGAGGGTGGAGTAGAAGACATACCTTGAGGTTCACATGGGGATGATGGCATACCTTCTTCGTCAAATCTAAGTGATGATGTACTCTCAACTTGAGATGTGGTGGATGGTGTCCAACCATATTCACTTGCGGTAGATGGTGTCCCTCCATATTCACTTGTGGTAGATGGTGTCCCTCCATATTCGCTTGTGCTTAAAGGTGTCACCCCTTTGTATTCACTTTCGGTAGAGGGTGTGTCTTCAACTACAGTATCCAAATCTATCCTACAATGACACTTTTGCATTCATGCCTTTTGTGCTGCCAATTTTTGTTCTCTTTTTGACATTTGAGGTTCCTCTTCAATTGGCTTGTTTTCGTCAATCGATTCCAATTTCTTCTTTTCATTGCCCTCAACCGTTCTCTCTCCTTTTCTTTGAAGGTTTGGAGGTCTTCATCTGTTAGTTTCTTCCTTGTTCATTTCTTCGGCATGGCGAATAATTTTACCTGTAGCATGGTAATGAGACGAATATTAGTTCATTGTGTTTGAGTCATTAGATGAACGTTTAGATAGGTTGTTTTATCCAATTTGCAAAAATTGTAAAATGTTGTAAAAAGAGGTCCAAAATAGGTTCTAGGTGTTTTGTTCTTAGAACAAGGTCTTGGTGGACCTTTTCAACATGTAATTACTTAATTTGGTGGTTCTTAGGCATTGAGGGATTCAAAAGTGGGGAAAAAGAAAATCTTGCAAAATTGTTGTCAAGGTCAAAATGTGAAAATTGACAAATGGAAAATTTTGGAAGTTTAGGAGTCAAGTAGGTGAAAGGTTGGTTTGGGTCATTTGTTATGGTCAATAAAACATTTAAATTGATGGAGAACCTCGAGCAAGAGGTAGAGGGGATGTAAATAATGGAGAAAACAATAAAGAAACCCTGTTTTATATTCAATTTTCTATGTTTTTCTAGTAAAACAACATTGTATGGCCCTGTACAGCCATATTTTCATGGGGAAGTAATTTGGAATGATTAAGCTATGAGTCTACAACATTATCCTTTTTGTCTCACTCAATTTCATGTAAATTTGAGTAAGCTATGGCTTGTTTACTGAAGACGGTTCAAAACCCTTGCTAGGGTAAACAAAATTAAAAGAAGATTGCTTTTCTCTTATTCTAACTGATGGAATCAGTTGAAATTTAGTAAGAAGGTCTGTTTTGTGTACTCTTTCATTTCTCAAAGTTTCATACCAAGTGGTCATAGTTGGCTTTTAAAATCATGATGCCCTAGTCCATATTTTGATGAAAAAATAGGAAAAAGCACAGTGTACATTGAGAATTAAAGAATTTGTTTATGGTTTTTGATTCCTTCTTGAAGATATTGTTTTTAAAAGGTGTTTAAGGGTATTTTGAATCTATTTCAAGATTTGGTTTGGTGATTTTTCAAGTTTTTGAAGTCCATTTAATGTCTGTCCTGTCATGACAATGATGTAACAGTCCTAATTTTCAGTCAAGAATGGTGGTTTAGGATACATGTTTGATGAATTATCATAAAGTTTGGAGAATGATTCCTTCACGTTCTACATAAATATTTATGCATGTTTGAAGAATTAAGAAGTGGAAATAGGCTTGGTTTTGAGAAGTTTTCATATTGGATATATCAAAGTTGGGAATTGGGTTGAAACAATTAAATTGATTTGTTTAAAGTGTTTGAGAAGTTTTTAAGGGATTGTGTGTTTAGAACTCAGTTTGATGTTAAGAGATTGAATGGACAAGTTGAGATTTGGTTCATTTTTTATAAGTTTATTGGAGTGAGATTGAGTTAAGTTGTTTTCTTCCTCTAATACTGCATCAAAGTACCCTCGATGGTTTGTTGTTTTTGGTAGATGCTCTGCAAGATAGGCTGCACCTTTCCCCATTTTGCTAACTTATCCTTGAATAAAGAGTCTTGAAACAATGGATAGAAGGGTTAGAATCCCTTGTAGGTAGACTAATCAAGAAAACATTTAAAATATATGACAACATAGGTGATGAGGTAGCTTTACTGATGAGGTAATTTAGAAATAGAGATGAAAACCAAAATAGTTTAAATCGGTGCTATCAATGTGGGAGCAGTATATTCCAAGTTTTTAGAGACTTGTATGGAAAATTTGGTAGCATAGACAAGGAAATCAACTGGTTTGTATAGATGTGGTTTAAAAATGTAATTGGCAAGTGTATGGAATTGTGTAGTTTAAAATGTCCATTGACAGCCTAAGGTTGTAATGCCAAAGAAACAATTATCAACATGGAATATGCAAAACAACGAAAATGAGAGCAAGCCATAATAAAATAAAATAAAAAGTGTAAAGACTTCACATACCTAAAAAACCGGAGTTTCAAATGGAGGAGTTCTACCCAATTATGTAGCCTAAGTTGCTTCTTCTTTCTTCAAACTCCTCAAAAATTTGACTTTTTCAAAAGCTTGTTCCCCTCCAAACTTCAATTGTATATCATTTTTCACTGGAATTCAAACTTGAATTGATATTATATGCATTTCAATGTGAAAATTGATATTCCATGCAAAGGTGGTGGAAAGATCATGAAAAAGGTGGTGGAATATGAAAAACATGCATGCACACTTCACAACATCATCAAAAAGCTACTTTTTGTCGGAGCACACACAGAACCAAGACAATATGCAGAATGTGGGTTGAGATCATGGGTAAATAGAGTTTTCTTAGTGTTCTTAGAGCAAGACAAAATGTGCTCGCATTATAACGTGAGCATGCTATTTCTTACTAGAAATGATCATGTCTCTACTTCTACAAAACAGGCTCATGTTATGAGAAAGTTGGTTTTTTTATAGATTTATTTTCTCTCTTTATCTATTCTCTCTACCATAATTCTATCTCTCTCCCCTCTACCCTTATACCCTAATTATATCTCTCTACCCTTAACCCTAGTACCTCAACCCTAAACCCTAATTCTATCTCTCTCCTCTCTACCCTTTACCCGTAACACTTATACCCTTTATCCTCTACCCTCTATATCTCTTCCACTCCCTGCCTCTCCCTCCCTCTCTCCCACTCTCTCCCTCTCCCTCCCTCTATCCCACTCCCTCCCTC
>VDFB02017350.1:0-19925 GCA_007258455.2 Sequoia sempervirens
TCAAACTTGGAGGAAAGCTTGGTTCGTGTGTCTTCTCTGATGCCGTCCATGAGCAGATTGTTCAAGTGAAGAAATTGAGGACTAATGAGCAGATTATTTAATTCTCTTGGTCTGCGCAATGTTTCCAGCCTTGCCAGTTACCTCCGTTCAGTCGAAGCTGAGAGAAATTGATGTTATTGGATACAGTGCTTAGGTGGGCTCCTTCACATAGTCTGGTAATCTAAATTTCTAAAATCTCCCTGAAACCATAGGTAAAACTATCACAGCTGCAAAGTTAGACTTGCAAAAGCGTAGTAAATTAATTAGTTCCTCTGAAACCCTTGACAGCCTGTCACTGTCACAACAATTAGAGTTGAAACATCGTACAGAATTAAATAGCCTCTCTGATTTCTTTGTCAACCTGTCTGAGTTATGGCATTTGATTAATCCTTTAATGAGGCCTTCAGAAGAAATAATTCTCCCGATTTGATTGAGCCAGTCACACAATTCATATTCTTGTATTTCTAGTTTACTAAAGCTCAGATGGTCCTGTTAAAATTTAGAGTTTAGGGTTTAAGCTCACAAATAGTGTATTGATGGGAATTGTATTGTGCAAAAGTGTATTTGTTTGTATTTCCTTAAAAGTCTTCTGATATTCATAATTTATGTTAGTTAGAGATGTAAATCAAACGTTCAGCCTTACTGATTTAGGTAATGATAAATGATGAATTTAATTTAAAGTGATTTGTTGAGGAATTAGGTTAAGGGAATAGTGATTTTCTATCAAAGGTGTATATAATAATTTAAAGATTTGAAAATTGCTTAAGGAAAGGTTAATGCATTAGGTTAGATTCGTAGAAGTTTAGATCTACTAAATTTGGAAATTAAGTTATAGTTGGCTTTATTCTTATAAAGGAAATTAGAGATAATTAAAAATAAATGAAAGGGAAGAGTAATTGCATTGTTTTAGATTGTTTAAGGGAATGTGGAACTAATGGTGTAAAAAAAAATATTATAATTATATGTGTATTATGTTTATGACTAAAAAGGAAAGTAAGGGTTAGTTGCATAAAATGCAAGTGAGAGATTCAATTCAATATTGAACAAATAGTAGTATTAACATATTAGGATATGGGAGCCTTAGGTTATCTTTTGACCCTAAGCATTCTTGAAATTCTAATTACGAACATCCTAGGAATCATGCTATAGGATACTTTTCCCTTAAATGTATTCCTTTTTGTTTAACTCATCTTATAAGGTTTATTTTAATAAGAGATTTAACTTAAGACGAATTATACACACATGTTAATTAATGGACTTATTAATATTTGGTTAATTGGAAATTATGTTTTATAGAGATTCTTAGTAATGATTCTTTAGTAGGGTGCTAATAAGATATGGGATTATTCTTTAAGACTTTGTAATTAATGTGTTTATATTTAGAAAATGATTTATTTATAGGAGTTAGAAAATTAGATATATTAGGTAGTTAAGTTATGTGATATGTTATTGAGTAGGTTAGTAACGTGATTAGAGAAAGTTTCCTTATGTTAATTTTTGATAATTTGGGTAACATTGATAGATTAGTTTATTTTTAATTTGATTAGTTTCAAGTGGAATAGTTAACTTAGAAATAATGAAAAGTAGAGTTTTGTATGTTGTTGATGTATGTAGATAATATTGGCGATAAGGATTATTTCTGTTTAGGTGGGAGAATTGATTTATAAGATAAATGGAAGTAAATACATTTGAAAACTTTAAATAGTTGGGTATTACGATAAAGGCTAGTGAATGATTGTTGATTCGATAAATGTTTTGATTAATTATATTTAGTTAAACAAAGGGTTTATGTAAATGAATAAAATTAGATGATCTTTTCTAAGTCAATTTCCCTCATATTCTTTTAATAGATGATTTGTGGGATTTCTATAACAACAGTTCTAGAAAATACTTGTGATTGATAGCAGGATCAAATTGTTGGTTTGAGTGGGTTGTTCTTCGAAGGGAGATTGTTGTTATAATGTGTAAATTGGAATATATTTTTGTTTGAAAGAGTATACTTGTGAATAGTGTCTTATGGCTTAAACCATTAGATTTTATTTTCACTTCGCAATATTGTGCTATCCTTAAATGTTGGAAATGATTGATCTTTAAACTAATGTTCTTTTTAAAATGTTTCAAGTTACTTCTTATTGAATGAATGGATATATTATTAGAATGTGTGGTTTTATGGATTCTTTCGATGTGACTTTTCCTAAGTTGATTTTTGAGTTGGAGTTTTTCTCTCATTTTATTTATGTTGCTATTCGTTGGGAACCAGTATGTGTTCTTTTGTTCTTTACCTAAGTGGCAAATTGGTTAATGTTAACTTTGTCATGATTGATGGTGCTACTTGATGAGTCAAATTGAAAAGTTATTTGAGTTATGGGTATTCCGAGAGGAGAAAATAGAGGTTTCCCTTGGATTCCCAATTTAGTTCGTATCGAAGTGTTGGTGTTGTTGAATGGGGTTGTGGATCTTATTTTGGTGTATTTTCTCATTATATTTACATTGGAAATAGTCAGCTTTGGGAATGCTGCAGTATTCTTTGTGCGTTCTTGATGGGAAACCCTAGTGTAACTTTAGCAAAGATCTTCAGTTTATTTACTATTGGTTAAATGTTCCTGCTTTTATGTGCCCTTGTTGTGGCAAGTCTTCTGGTTTCATGTTTTTGAGAAAGTTCCATGAATGGTTAGTTTGTTATATGTTTATGGATGGGTAATGCCTTGCATGCTTCTACTGTTGGCAGTCTAATGTATGTTGTATTCCTTGGGTTTGGTTTTTATGTTTTGAGTGTCTAAATTGAGGAGTGGCTCTAAGTGGGTGGTGGGGCACAAAGAGCAGGATAGCCCCGTTAAGGAACAAAATTAATAAGTGTTTTAAATAATTAACTAGAATTGGGTAGAATCACATTAAAAGATGATTGATGCCTCATCCAAATTAGTTTAGTGCTATCACAGGCTAAAGGGGATTGAGAAGGCCGTGGTTGGCATGTTCGTTGCCTTGTCTTCGCGAAGGGTAACGGATCCGCATGAGCAACCCTATGGGGCGGCGCCTTGAGACAGGTAGTCTGGATAACCATAGATGGAGGCGGATCCTAGCGCTCGGTTTTGTCTGGATAATTCGTCAGTAGACGGAGGCGGCGCCTTGCGTTAGTAGTAGTCTGGATAATCCATGTAAGCCATGCGATGACACTCTCCTCTAACACTCCTTATTATGTTGCTTCTTTGGAAACCCTCTGGAAGTGGGTCTTTGTCTTGAATTGATGGATCATAGTTGTTTTGAATTGATTTATGGTTTTACCCTATTTGATCTCTGGTGTATTCTTTGGTATTGTATAAATCTTGTGGATGTTTGGGTTTTGACCTTGTACTCTTATGGTACTATGATATGATGTTATTGTATTGTGTCATTGTGATTCAGAATTGTGTTATGTTTATTAATTTAGTTTGATTTGGAAGCGTTTTATGATCTTCCTTTGGTTCCTTGTTTACTGGCTATTGCCTTGAATTATGTGATGAGATCTATGACTCTTGGATGTGGTTGATTATGCCATTGTATTTCCTGAGTGTTATGATATTTTTGTATGACGCTGAGTCTTGTGGTTCTTTGTTGGATGTTCTTGGTTGAGGTCTCTTTCTTGTTAGCTCCTAGCACGGGGGGTGGGTCTTCGGACTCACATGGTCGAGTGGAACATGCTATGCACCCCATTGGGTCCCCAGTCGAGGATCGAGAGGTGTGGATTGGTGCTATTGCAGCGACTCCAGAGTTGTATCTGTCTTGGAGCCAGTTTTGATACTTGGTATTCATCTATTTATTTGTATCATGCTTTCTTGTGTATGGTTTCCATTTATGTTTGGAAACACTACTGCATCCTTGTACTTCTTGAACATTGTACTGTAATGTAATATTAGCCATGGCGGTTATTATTCAATGTGTTATGTTAATCATGCATATGTTGTATTTATGTGCAGATGGCTTTTTATCAATGAATTTTCATATATGTATTATATTTGTTATTGTTTACTTTATATCTTTGGATTTTATTCTTTATTGATGTTGTATGGATCTAAGTCACGTAATGACTCTTTGTGTACCCTAAGGGATGTATGTGTTAATGAAATTCATATTCAAACAATATGTATTACATGTATGTTATGTTACTAAAAAAAATAAAAATTATGTAATTATTTGTTATTATTGTTGTCCTTTGAGTTCATGCAGTGTTATAACACTTTTTGAAGGTTTTGCAAATAGGGTTGTAAGCTAAGTGGGCTTAACCTTGGGGAAAAATCCATGGATAATCTTGTTTGAGTTGTAGTACTAGGATGGGTGACCTCTCAAGAAGGTCGAATGTTTCACCTCTGTGAGCATCACCTAGATGGAATGAGTGCTAAGTGGGCCATTCATTATTATGAGATATAGGTTCTTTTGAACCACTAATCATGAAACATGGGTCAGTGAGTTGACTAAAAAAACTACATGGTTGAATCCTTATAGCAATATCATAATTTGGCATGCTATGGAAAATAACTCATACTTATCAATTGATGAGCTAAAGGGGATCTATAATTAATGTTTCATAAGGAAAAAAACTTGTTGAAGGTTTTTCAAATGGGGTTACAAGCTAAGTGGGCTTAACATTGGGGAAAACTCCATGGTAATCATGCTTGAGTTAGAGTAGTACTTGGATGGGTGACCTCTTGGGAAGGCCCAATGCTTCACCCCTATGAGCATCACCTAGATGCAATGAGTGCTAAGTGAACCATTCATTATCATGAGATATGGGTTCTTGTTGAAACATGGGTCAATGAGTTTGACTTGAAAAACTACACAGTTGAATACTGATAGCAATATCATAATTTGACACACTATAGAAAATACCTCCTACTTATCAATTGATGAGCTAAAGGGGATCTATAATGAATGGTTCATAAGGCACAACCCTTGTTTAAGGTTTTGAAAATGGGGTTTCAAGATAGGAGGTCTTAACCTTAGGGAAAACTTCATGGTTAAGCATTCTTGAGTTGGAGTAGTAATAGGATGGGTGACCTCCTAGGAAGGCCCAATTATTCACCTTTGTGAGCATCACATAGATACAATGAGTTATAATAATACCATTCATTATAATGAGAGATGGATTCTTATGAACCACTACTCATGAAACATGGGTCAATGAGTTTGACTCAAAAAACTGCACGGTTGAATCTTGATAGCAATATCATAATAATTTATAGCCAATGACATGGAGGTATAAGAACCTAAAAGATAAACATATAAGTAAAAATTATAAACATATGCAAGTTATACCTCACTAGAAGACCTGTGGCACAAGGCCATAGATAAACTACTAAAAATACTTTCCTTTATCAAAGATAAGTCCGTTGAATTAGTTGATCTCCTTCAAACCAAAGTTACAATCACCACCCAATTCCAACTAATGAATCCTTCTATTTTCATGTATCAACCTTTGAATTTTTCCCAAGGAGCACAAAGATTCGCTTCATCATCAATCCTACAACTACAAGGTAGCCATAAATGATAGGTGCTAGACCTATTCCATTATGCATTATATATGCTTATGTGTCATATCCATTTCTTAAAAATGAAATAAAAGACTTCTCGCCTAGAGTGATGCCAAATTTTGTGAATCATAGTTATTGTTTGATGCATGCCTAAGATTTTTCAAAGGTCAAGGATTGATGTTTCTGCTTAACACATCCTTGAATAGTTGTCAAAGATCAGGGATTAGATTTTTTATCTAATAGATGCCAAAGTGTTGTCGAAGATTAGGGATTGGGGTTGTTTCCCAACACATGCCAAAGTATTGTAGGAGATTAGGGATCGAGGTTTCTACTCAATGTATGCCAAAGAGTTTTTTGAGATGAGGGTTGGGGCTTGATGCATGTCAAAGATTCATCAACAATTGGGGTTTGAGGATGTTGCCTAACCTATGCGAAAAAAGTATAGAACACACTCAATGACACAATAGGGATTGAGGGTTGGAGCTACAACCTGACTCGTGTGAAGAATAAAGGAAGGAGAAACTCCAAATCCCTCACAAGAAATATATAAAGCCTATAAGGTCAACTTGTAATGTAGCATGTAGAATTTAAATTGGTCCTTGGCGCCAATTTGGGTCTACGTCAACTAGTTTGATATTTTGGGTGGGTAGCATATAAAAGTAGGAAAATATTTTAATTTTAATTATCCATGTCATGTTATTGTATCTTCTAGGAATTTTTTGTTCAAGTGATCTTATATGGATGAAAAACCATAGGAGACTATGGTTAGTGGATGAAAACCCATTGATTTTCAAAATCAGAGGATAAAAACCCTTTGGATCTTGAGGGTATTCTCACTCAAGGAGTGCATTAGAGCTTCAAGGAGTAGCTAGGAAGTTTAGTTGTTCATTTGATCATTTTTTTGTTGCAGAATTGTATTAACTATTGTTATTGTTGTAATGACTACATCATAACAGTCCTATTTACTATAGAAATTAGATCTTAATCAATATAAATTCTTGTTTGGTATGATCGTCATTGTGGCATATTCACTTTCTTGAGAATGATTGAACCCACTTAGGAGACTCTCACACTAAAAATTTAAAATAATTTACTATTTATAATAGAAACAAGAAATGGAGCATATATTTTTAAACCTCTCTTTCAAACCACTTTTCACTCAAATCATCACAACTTGGGCTCACAAGCTTTTATTTTCATCCCTCTATTGCATTAGAATCATGATTATGCCTTGTTCTTCTCCACTGCTTTTAGTCTTGGTGTTTTTTATAAATGAACCTACCAAAGGCATTTTCATCAAAAACCTAAACAGTTTGATGTGGGAAGATGACCACCTTGTTTCTACATCCATAAAGCAATCAAAAATAGGGGGGACATATATGTACTCTAGAATTTCATTCTCCTTAGAATTTTTGGACTAATGCATTTATTTGTATGTTTAAGATGATTTTGGATATTTTACAAGTTGGTTTTACAAGTTACCATGATGGGGGATTCATTCTCTCACTTGGAAACATTTTGCATCCTCTTCAATATCAATTTGGGTATCCTTTTTCATATGTTGTAATTTAATTTCTTGTAACTTAGCTTGTATATGCATGTAGTGTCATAAGACCGCTAAAGTGGAGGATAAATGTAGCATCGTAAATTGTGCTCCCTAATGGTGAAAGCATAAATTCACACTTTGTTTAGGGCTCTCTTTAGTATCCACTCCCTTAGTTCATTTTATAACCACTTCCTAGCCTTGAATTTACCCTCAAACTCAAGAGAATGTGTTAATACTACTCTAAAATCACCTTCTTGATCACATTACACTTTTTTTTTATGAATAGGAATATATCTATAATAATTATAAAGACATA
Source organism: Sequoia sempervirens (assembly GCA_007258455.2). NCBI lineage: Eukaryota > Viridiplantae > Streptophyta > Pinopsida > Cupressales > Cupressaceae > Sequoia > Sequoia sempervirens. Next base: position 7,406 of record VDFB02017350.1, read on the forward strand.
AATACATATTCACAAAAAAAGGTGGGTGGTAAAAGGCACACCCTGAGAGTCACATGGGAAGAGCCCAGAAAGAAAGAAATATTATAAACACAAGAAAATAAAAGGCCATCAGGTGGCCATTGCAATGCTAGTAGAGGGCAGAAGGTCCTTGCCATTCAATTTTTCCCAATACATCGGCCCAGGTTTGTGTAATACTTACATCTTAATAACCTAAGGAATGTTGCATTTGCGTATAATAGTGAAATAATTTTTTTTTATAATATTAATATTAAGTTAATTAGTTTGCATACATTCATTAAGTTACACAACATTACACCACTTGAGTTTCCATAGACGACTTTAGTATTTCGCATTGCACATATTAATTAACATAAACATTAAAGATAAACATTGCATAACATTTGAATACCATTCAAGATAACATAAAGTATAACATGTTTCTGACATTGCATTGATAGGATATTACAATACTCATTCATCTGATGAGGTAGATCAAATAATAGTTACAATTTACATTTTACAATATTCACCTCATAAACAATTGAGGGATGTTTGGCAATGCAATAAAGAAAACACATACAACTTATCCGTCTGATACTCCATCCTTAGCTCTTGTTCCATAGTCATAAGCGGGGACCCAATGGAGTAGTGCGTTCACTCAACCACGTGGTACGTAGGTCCACCCCGTGCTGGGAATGACCCAGTATGGTTACCCTAGACATAATCTACTAACCTAGACACAGAGTACATAACTACTAATGGTTACATTGCTTCGGATTTTAGACAATTGAATGTATTACAAATACAAGGTTAACTGTTACTTTAGGTGGAGTGTCATCACAATATTACAAAGGTTACCCTGGTGTTTCTTCCTAGGTTCTGGCCCCCAACATGGGTTACCCTGGTAACCTCTTACGAAACCCGGCCCCTATTGCATACTATTGTGGAATCAAATGTCTTTTGAAGAAACAAGACACCGATTTTTCATTCCAGGCCTTCTCATCTTATACTCAAAGGTGAACTAGCTCAAGAGTCAATAAGTGAAGGCATAAACATCTTGTTAAAGATTTTAATTCTAACCTCATATTGTTGTTATCAGCGACTTACTAACTCTTTGCATAATTGCCACAGCACCACTTTATTATTAATAGGCCCACTCAAGCCCTCCCCAAACATATGAAAAGATCTAAGTTTTTCTTGACAAGGTTTACAGGGTGTCTGAAATACAACAAGAAATTCTACACTTTCCTGTGACATCAATGACTATGTTCACAATCGGGTGTCTAATCACCAAACAAAACCATGTACACAACCTTAGTTAACACAAGAACTCTACTTAAACACTCACAATTCCCACGTTTTACAATTTGACTGGAAGACTTGTACATCTACGTCATGCCCAATTTTTTCAATAAAAGGAAACACATTTTAAAGCAAATCAGGAAAATTACACATCTACTATTCGGATTTACTATATCCAATCAATCAAATATAATTTGCATGCAAACAAATCAACTTGATTAAATTTCATATTCAAGTATTCTAAATTATAACTTTCACAATTTCATATATTGAAATATTCATCAATTTACCAAATGTAAATATTTCATTTAAATATAATCAAATTTTTAAACAATACTCATATTATTTTTCAAGAAAATTAAAAATAATCATTTAAATAAAAGCACTTCATAACAATATAATTAATTGATTATTTATATTGTTAAACATCCTTAATTATCAAATTAATACTTATAACTTTCTCATATTAACAACAAGTATTAAAAACTATAATATCATAATATATATATATATATATAACATATATAATATATATTTTAAATATATAATATATATGAAATACATATATCATATTATAATTATAGACTAAATAGAATACATAACATTTAAAATAAATAAAAGAAAACTTAACATTAATGAAAAGGGTAGGCGCTGCTGTCCACATAGCCGAACCCTCCATGGGAGGCCAGTAATGGTAGTGACCCCGGTACCCTCAGCTACTCCGACTCCCACAGCAGGAGTCGGTGCACGTGGGAGTAACCTGGGCACCCTTGCAATTACACAACACTGAGGTTTATTTTATTTGTTGAATAATATAAATTTCACAATTCAATTCCACGAAAACATACTTCCTTCGCCAAATTTTGATCCGAATTAATTTGCCTGTCCGTGATTACCAATTTTATGAGAGAATTTCACAACATCAAATATATATATATATATATATATATATATATATATATATTTATAAATAAAATATATCAAATAGACTTTCATATATAGGGATAATTTGCTGATAAGTTTTTCTACAGGAATCATGAGAAGAAAGAAAATAAAACAAATAAATTATGTACAATTTATTTTCAATATTCTAGTTTCATCTGGAGGTATATTTTTTTTTAAACTTCCAAAACCCCAAATTTTCTTCAAATCCAACAGATGATTTAACATAAAAATTCCTCCAATTTTTTTAATTTCTACTATAGATTTCTACTATTAAAACAAATCTTTGTTTTTCTCTTTGATTTCTCTATAATAATTTGTTTTTCACAATTTCATTCACAGGGAGAAAATCAAAATTCACAAAATTATTTTCTAAATTTCCCGAGAAAAATTACAGCTTTCATAAACAGACATTTACTCAGGCAATCATTTAAAAAAGAAATCAAATTAATTACAAAGAAGAATACCTATTTTTTTCCTGTAACTTGAAAGCTGCCTGTAGAAGAATGCTTCTGTTGCCTGTAGCACACAATCCACCAAAGCTTCTCTAGAGAAAACCCCAAATCAAAGGAAAGCTATAACCAACACCAAGAATTTCCCACCAAAGGGATCTTCCACAAGTATACAATATTACCAAAATAACATAAACAAAAAGTTTTACAGAGCTCAAATATTTTTCCCGTGAAGAAATTGAATTGCCTCTATGTTTTTTCGGATCAAAATATCCTCAGGAAAATTCCCCAACAAAAATAATAAATACAACTTTTTTGTAGCAAAGTGCAAATATCTTTAACCACTTCAATAATCTTGCCTCAGATTTGCATGAATTCAATTCATTTAAATTTAAAATTTTAATATATTCATAATTAAGCGCATTTATTTTATTTAATTTTCCCATTTCAAATAAAGAATTTGTTACATTTAAATACCATTTCACAAAATATTTAAATTTAAATAAATCTATTCACACACAAATTAAAACAATTTTAATTTAATTTATTTATTTATTTAATTAAATAAATTCAATCTTTTAAGATCAAATTATTTAATCAACAAACTAATTAATTTATTAAATAACATGTAAAACTAATTTCTTTAACATTTAAAAAATTAATTTAAATAACAGTAAATTAAAACATAATAAACTATTATTAATTAACAAAATTTTCCTTTTCAAACAAATAATCCAAACAGAAACAAACAAGACAACCAAGACCCAAACTAACTGACGATGTACTATGACTGGGTTATAGAGCTAGACTAGGATGAACGGACACCTCCCGTCGCTGGAACAGGTCTTGACATGCTCGTTTGGTAACGGTGGAGTGCGGTGTCATGTACACCGCAATCACACGCAACCAAGTGATAACATGCATATACTTATAAACCATTGTATAGGCACACCATGCGAAGAAAATCATGGACCTCCTGCAGGCACTACATAAGCGAGTGATGTGATTCTGTTCTCCACACCAATACACGTCACATCAGACTAATGAATTAAATAACAGTTAGTCCATCATAAACATGTACATAGCAATAATCATCTGAAGTAAAACATCTACGCTATATCAAAGCATATCAAAAATCAAATATCACAGTATAATGTATCATCATATCACAGAGTAAATCCACTATCACTCAAAACCAGCGATCAAAATATCAAACAAGTACCATGAATACTAACAGTGTGGCTGTCTGATGACTTATAAGCATAATGGAGAAATTTTCGGTTTGCAGTGACATTAGGGGGAGCCCAACCATCATCATCTTTTTCTTTATCTTTATCCTCATGTTGAGGTGAGATTGCCAAATCCAATTGTGGGAACCATTTAGAAGTATCCAACCAACCAAAACCACCACTAGGAGCATTACTAGTAGGCCACCCAGAAGCACTGCCACTTCCCCCCACCACCCCTCTAGAAGGCCATTGTAGGTCAGCCCATGAAGGAGGAGAAGACAACCACCAAGGAGGAGCTTGAGAGTAGGGTGAGAGTCCCTAGCAAAGCCACTTCATCGCTGGCCTCGTGAAGGTGACTAGCCTCAAGAAGAAGTGGGTAAAGGAGGAATGTGTGCCACAGTGCAAGGGGCATTGCCCTAGTGGTCCAAAAGCTCCTGAAGGTGAACAACTTCAAGCACAAATTTATTTGCTTTCACTTGAATCTACAAAAGAGCATTAGAGAAAATAATCGCTTTAGAATATAGAGAAACAAATTTATCAATCCGACTGTGAGAAAATATGCAGGCATTTTTATCTTTCCAAATATTGAAGAGGATTTCCACCTTGAAAGTGTGCCAATTCTGGGTATACTTAGTGGGAAGCCTAGGAGAGTCACCCAACAAAACCATATGCTAGGAAAAAGGCTCTGGCCTGAATGGCCGAAAGAAGTCATGAATCCAATTCAATAGCTACTAAGCTCTAGTACAAAACTAGAAGAGATGCTTAAAAGACTTAGCCAACCCACAAAAAGGGCAATGTTGTTACACCTCATTGTGTGTTTACCTATTTACTATTACTGTGATTGATAAAATATTGAATATATGAAAGCGTTTGTAATTTTGACTAGAAATCATATACCTTGTTGGTTGTATCATTTGGGAAGAAATGAATGAAAGCTAACTTGATAAATGTTATATTGAAATGAATATGTGGAAGGTGTTTATTGAATTTAATATTTCAATGATGAGTTATATGATGATATTGTGAACATCTAACTACTATTGTGAATGTGTTGAGTTGGATGCAGATGTAGGGATCAAGCCTTCAAAAGGAGGGGAAGTATTACTCAGGAGAGGGATTTGGTTTGGAAACCTTTAACAAAAGCCTAAACTGAACTCACTCACACTCACATTTAGAATGGTTAATTCTAGTCGTTGTTTTGAATATTGGTAAGTCTATCCATAACATTGTTGTTCATGTGATTAGGTTGGTTGTGATCTCATTGAAGTGTTTTGTTTGATTTGGTGTTGAGTGCTTGGTTGGTGAAAGCTCTTTTCTTTTATACTCCTTATGTAATTGATTAGACATATATACATAAAACATATATATGTTGAAGATAAACCCATGTACATGACTTAATATGTACATCAGTATTGAAGGTATCCATACCTCCGCATACACATGGACAAATTGCTCATGGGCATGAGAATATTAGATAGACAACTAGACACATATATATGGATATATACATCAAATGAATATATGACTATCAATAGGTTAGTATTTATATGAATGATTATATAAGTAATGTATATATATGATGTGTACGTATATACACATATTTACCCATATTGACACATGTGTATGTAAATGACGTATTGATGTCCATACACACATATCAATACATGTATGTATATGTTTCTGTATATAAATATATACATGTAATAATGTTAATATGATAGCATGACATATGCATGTGTATATTAAATGGTTTATTATCATGATTGATATTAATGAATTTATATATATATATATATACATATACATATACATATTTACAAATAAATATAAGTTCATATTCTTATTAAAGTATAACACTATATGGTAAAGCACATAAACATGAATAGTGATTAAGGCACTGCATTTAAAGAATGCACATATATGTAATAAAACCTGCACCATGTATTGTGATAACAACACATGAAATAGAGTTGGAATTGAAGTTTATGAAATGTTGTAAGTAACATGTGTGACAAGTCAATATGCAAGCATTTATATGAGTCATGACTATTGCTAAGTGTATGAAGTTTAAAGTAGACCAAGTCTATTGTTGTAGAATGCATAAATTAGAATTGACTTATTCTTTCTAAAGGAAACCGTGGCCAAAATAATAGGAAGTGAATTGATTTGGTGGCACCAAAATATGAATTGGCATAAACCAAAAATAGTTTTAAAGCTTTGGGTCGATTTGCTATTATTTATCATGTGCTTTTGTGAACCAGTCAAACCATTTTTGTCACTATATGAGGTTGATTTATGCTCAAATTGGTTGAGTAATTGTTTGAATCACTGCTACCTTCATCTTGAGTATGTCAAGTCAAAATTCTAAGGTTTAGTGGTGTTAACAAGTTGAGATGAACTGTAGGTAGTCTTGTCTCTAATTTTAGTATAAATAGATGAGTTAGTTCTAGCATTTGGTCACCATTCCATCTTGCTTATTTGTTGTTTGCTATCTGAGGTATTCATTTTGTGATCTGAGAGTGTTTGTGAGAATAAGGTGAGCGAATTTATGAGAGTTATTTGTGAGAGAGAGCTAGAGTAATTAGAAAAGCTTGGGAAACTGATTTTGGGCAGCAACAAGGTGCTCAATCAATCTGCTAGTTGGAAATAAAGTGTTTACAAGCATGTAGTTTGATCTTTTATGTTTGTTGTTTTCAAATATTGTATGTTATTGTTGTTATGTATGAGAATCATTGAATTGTATTTGATTGATTAAGCAAGGAAAAATGACCCTGACTTGAACAAAAATTACAACAAGAACAACACAGCCAGTGGTGAGAAACAACAAAAAATAGGAAGCTTGTTCCTAAGAAATTACAACAAGAACAACACATCCAGTGGTGAGAATCATTGAATTGTTAGCATAGGAAAAGATTGATGTTTTATTATTGAAGTAAAGAGACTATTTACTCATTATCATTGAGATTGCAAATTGTTGTTGTACATACTCCATAGTAAGGAGTGATTGTGTATGCTAGTATATAATACTAGGAATTGAATGAGTATTATTAGCTATGAAGTTATTTGTTGCAAATAGTTTTTGTATCCATTCTAAAGGGAGAAAATGAGTTTCTCATGGAAATAGAGTACCTTATGATAAGGTTAGTTTTTGTATAGAATTGTATTTAGAAGAGATGTTGTAATCATAAGGGGAATAATTTGTTCCTATGGTTAAAGAATACCTCGTGAAGGGATTACCTATGCATAGTGGACAAATGATCTTGAGACAAACCGAACTAGGGAAGTGTATGCGATCTAGGATGAATTTTTATATGAAACTTTGGCCAAAGTAGTGTAATGTGCCATTGGTTACAAGTTTTCAATTTCACTATGTTCCTTTTATGCATGCTAGTCCATGATTGACATACAAGATATGATGTATATGATATACAAGATAGGATGTGTTCAAGTTCTAGTCATGTAGGGCACAACACCAAGTTTAGTTAGGCTATAGTTATGAGGTTATCAAACCAACTCCTTCATCAAAGGGAAGGGCCATTTTCCATATATGGAAGATGTGTGGGGGATCACATAGGAGTCCGTGGTTGGAAAAAAAGTGCTTGAGTGATGCTTCTTCTTCATAGTTGGCTGCCAAGGTTTGAGGGAATCTTCCCGAATCAATGTACCACTATTGTTGATATCACTAAAGGAAGCTTTCAAAAGCTATGTGTATTACACTTGTAATCCTTCTTGGAAACATGTAAATATATTTGCTATGAATGGAAAACAATGTTTGGAAATATTATTACATTTCTATTGCATATTAAATCTCTTTTAAAAGGAAATTTTTTAATTTCTTTGGAAATAAACCTAGTTTATTCACTTGGAAGGTAAAACTTAGAGAATTTATCTTTGTTGAACAATCATCATGTTACTCATCGTATTAGAGCTACCAATTTTAACTTTGGAACCTATGTGCTCACTATACTTTTCGTTCAATATCATCTAATGTTTGGAAATTCTTGTGCAAGATGGTGCACCTCAAGTCAATTGCAAGAAAGCCAATTATCGAGAATGAGCACTATCTAAAAGCCAAGAAGGAGAAAGAAGCCATTGTTCATACAATAGAGGGAACCAACTATGATAACAATATTGAGACCATTAGTCATGCTCTTTCTCGAGTGAGTCTAGTTAAGAAAAGGATGAGGGAGGAAGCCAATTTCAACTACTTACCTCTAGTCTTGCTAGTAAAGTTTGATTCTTTGTCACTTTCCAAGGACATGCCCTTAGAATTTAGCGCCAACCTTGTATTAATGTTTAGGGACCCTAGAGTTCTTCCTCTATCAGAAATGATTTTAATTTCCTCAAGTAATGAATCTAAAGGATATGTTCCTCACAATTATGTATCAGAAGATAAATCCGAAGAATACTAACCCTTTTGGGATAGATATGAACAAATGAGAGATGAACACAAATTTGAGGCTTATACCCCATTGATTTATGTATCCAAGAGTGATTTTGAAGGGTACTCTCCCCTTGAATATTTGAATAGTCAATCTATGTAAATGGAAGGATATTGAGATCCATGTGAATAAATACAATTTTTCTTTATCAAAAGATTGTGTTGAAACTGATGAGAAATTTTCTTTTATGCGTGATTGAATGCTCATTTAAAGCTTTCCATAAGATGTGTGAAACATAATAGAATCTAATAAGATGAAAAATTAGGTCTAACCCTTTTTTTCTTACGAAGGATGGTGAGAATAAGGACCAATCCTAGAGGAAGCCAAGAGGTCGAACAAGGTCCAATGGGTGATGAAGCTAAATTGGATCAAATTCTAGCTATCATTCAAGAAACCAATGAAAAGTTGGGAAATTTGGAGCAAGAAGTAAGGGAGAAAGATAAATAGGAACAATAGGTTCCAAATAACAAAGAAGTACCTAGTAATGAAGATGAGGGAGAGAATTCTCATGACCATACTCAAACCTAAGAGCATGAGGATGAGAATTTTCACTCTCACTATGAAGGATATAGGAAGAGTTTGGCAACTAAACTTTCTAGGGATATGTGAAAAATAACCCCACCTAAGTTTGAAGGAAGTACCAATAGAGAAGAGGTTGAGACATGGTTAATACAAATGGAAAAGTATTTGAGATAAGGAATTACTTGGAAGTTACCAAGGTCGTTTGAGGAGCCTATCAGTTAGCAGGAGAAACCTCTAACTGGTGGATGAACAAGAAAATGGAACTCATAATCAGTTCTCTAAAATTGACTTGGGATGAGTTTGTGGATACATTCCAGAAAAGATGGTTACCCCAATTCTTCTTCGACCAAAAACTTACAAATTTCAAAAATCTTAAGCAAGGAGATATGTCAGTTAATGAGTACTGGGAAAAGTTCACTCGTCTATTGAGGTATGTTCCTATGTACCAAAAAGATGAGCACTTTCCTATTAGGAAATTTATCATGGGTCTTAATGGAAAAATAAGTGGAGAGGTGGATGTGCATGAACCATCTACTATGGACTTAGTCTATGAAAAGGTAGTGAAGTAGGAGCAGAAGGTCAAGGCCATCTCCATCTATAGGGATAATATAAATCATAAGAAGTTTGGGGGAACTCAAGATAACCAACTTTCCAAGAAGAAAAATTGAGCACAGGATTTTCAAAAACAAGGAGATAGGGGATTCTGGGGCAATTGGAGAAAATCAAGGATCACAAGGGAAATAACAATAACAATAACCCCAACAACATGGCAAGGAAAGGACCAGCAACTAGATGTTTCACATGTGGTGGAAATCATTATGTTGCTTTATTTCCTAATAAAACTTTAGGGACATGACCACATCAAAATCCTCTTCCACCCCAATAGGCTGCTTTTCAACAAAAGATCCATGCTGCTTTGGATAATCGTCAAGCAGAGTATCAAGTTATTCCAGTGGAGACTCTAGGTTTTTTTTTAGTATTACCCATTTCTATACTTATTGATATTGGAGCAACTAAAAAATTTATTTCACCTAGAATAGCAAAACAAATATTTAAGAAATTTGGTTACATGGAAAAATCTTGGGATGTTGAATATGCAAATCAAACAAGAGCAAAGGTGGAACAATGCTTATTCGAGGCTAAGGTTGATTTCCCTATTTTATCTACTGAAGTGAACCTATATGTAGTTCCCTTAGGATCATATGATGTTATCCTAGGAATGAACTAGCTTTGGAAGTATAGAGTTAAATTAGATTGTCACACCAAAACTGCAGAGTGCTTAGATGATCTAGGAAATTGGGTGATGTTGCAAGGGACACCTAGGGAAGTCAAGTTGCGTCAAATTTTCACAGTACAAATGCATAGGGCCAAGAAGAAAGGATTCAAGCTCTATTCCATAAAGATGGAAAAGATTGAGGAGGGTGAGGAATTAAATTTTCAAGTCAATCAAGAGTTAGAGGAGGGTGAAATGATGGAAACTGTGGAAACGGATATGGAAAGATATCCCATCCTTCGAAAGTTTGTAGATGTATTTCTAGAGGAGTTACCTGGATTACCACCTAAAAGGATATTTGATTTCTCCATTGATCTAGTACCAAGATTGGAACCTGTTTCCAATGCGCCCTATTGAATGACAACAACAGATTTAATGTAGCTTAAGGAACAACTAGAAGAGTTGATATCCAAAGGATTGATAAGACCTAGCATTTCACCCCAGGGGGCACTAGTGATCTTTGTAAAGAAGGATAGTGCACTATGGTTGTTCATAGATTATCATATGCTTAATAAAGCTACGATAAAGAAAAAATACCTATTACCATATATTGATGATCTCTTTGACCAAATGTGGGGAGCAGTTGTGTTTTCAATGATTGATTTGCAATTAGGATATTACCAGCTGAGGATCAAAGATGAAGATATTTTCAAAACTGCTTTTAGAACTAGGTATGGGAATTATGAGTTTATATTCCTACCATTTAGACTTACTAATGCATTTGTTATTTTCATGAACCTAATGAACAATGTGTTTAGGGATTGTCTAGATAAGTTTGTCTTGGTTTTTTTGGATGACATTCTAATTTATTCCAAGAATGTGGAAAGCCATTGCAAGAATCTAGAGATAGTTCTTCAATGGTTAAGAGAGCCTTAGTTGTATGGAAAAATTTCTAAGTGTACGTTCTTACAAAAGTAAGTGCAGTACTTAGGACATGTGATGTCTACTAAAGGAATCTCAGTGGATCTAGCCAAGATAAAGGTGGTATTAGATTGGTCGGTACCTAAGAATGTACCCAAAGTCAAAAGTTTTATGGGATTAGCTGGACATTACAAGAAATTTGTGGAAAAAATTTCCAGCATAGCCTTTCCTATTACTTCATTATAGAGGAAAGGGAAAAATTTTGAGTGGTCAAAGAAATGCCAAAAAGCATTTGATTTACTAAAGGAAAAGTTGACAACTGCTCCAATTTTGAAAGTACCAGATCTTGAAGGAAACTTCACTGTTGTTACAGATGCATCGAGTGAAGGATTGGGAGGAGTCTTGATGCAAGAAGGGAAATTTATAGCTTATGAATCTAGAAAATTGAAGCCCAGTGAGCAAAATTATGTATTGCATGATTTAGAACTAGCAGTAGTTGTCCATACATTGCAAATGTGGAGACACTATTTGTTAGGAAAGCCTTTTTAGTTGAAAACTGATCATCACAGTTTGAAGTATCTCTTCACCCAACCCAATCTAAATGTGTGACAAAGAAGATGGTTAGAGTTGATATCAGATTATGAATTCAATATCAACTATATTAAAGGAAAGGAGAATTGGGTTACCGATGCTTTGAGTCGAAGATGACATGTTTCCTCAATTGCCACAATTCAAACTAACTTTAAAAGTCAAGTGTTGCAAGAATGCAAAGATGATGAGTACTATGAGAAAGTTAAGAAATCACTCACAAAAGATCCACAAGATGCAAGGTACAAAGGATATCACTTTGAACCTAATGGATTGCTAAGGTTTAAAGGAAGAATATATGTGCCTAATTTCAAAGAGTTATGAAATCTTGTGTGGAAAGAAGTGCATGAAGCACCATACTTTAGACATCCTAGAGTGACAAAATGTTGGCTGATGTAAATCCATTATATTTTGGGAAAGGAATGAAGGGAGATGCTGCAAGATTCATGGCTAGATGCTTGGAATGCCAAAGAGTGAAGAATGAACACCACCACCCTGCGGGACTATTGTATCCACATGATGTACCCTAAAGTAAGTGGCAAGTCATTAGTATAGAATTTGTGCAAGTATTACCCATGTCAAGAAATAAGCACAATTCCATTCTTCTGGTAGTAGACAAGCTTACAAAGAGTGTATTTCATACCTAGGAATTTGACAAATAGAGATCTATTAGAATTGTGAAACAAGCACAAAACCACGAGCCATAGGATCAAAAAACAAACAAATAAACCTTCTATGTAAGAGATATGAAAACAATATATGCAATATTCTTCAACAAGAAAAAGCTACAGAAGCAAGATACTCTTAAGAAGATATGAAAGCTTAAGATATAATTACAATGAGGGTTGAGTGCTTATAAGAGCAAAACCCTAAACGAGAAAGGGATCAGATCATGACAAATGTCAACAT
>VDFB02017353.1:0-15946 GCA_007258455.2 Sequoia sempervirens
GTATGTGTGATAAAATAAATAACTATAGGGGAAGAGTTGCTAATCGATTACAATTTGAATCGCTTAGTTACAAACATAGTTACTATGGGGGTGGTATGTACTTTGTACCATTTTACCCAACCTCTAATTAATGACTCCAATATACTATTTTATTCTTATGTTTTTTTTGTAAGTCTATTGGTTTAATTTTGGTAATGTTTTTTTAGATTTAATTTTTGTCATAGCGAGACATTGATCATATAGAGAAGGCTCTAGCCCAGAGCATAGATCACGATGTATATTCAGGAACTTCTACTCGACAAGTTTACCTCTTTGTAATTGTACAAATTAGATATGAGCAAAAAAATTTATTATTATGTTTTTTTCATAAGTTTATTGGGTTAATTTTGATAATGTTTTTAATATTCTCGTTGCAGTTGACTGATTAGGGAAGAAACCAACAGTAGATGAGAGCATCCATAGTGAGGTGCAGTCAATATTTTGTGATGATGACATCGCTTATTCAACAAACCCTCTTGATATGATAAGGAAGATCCAAGAAAAATGCAATGAAGAAATTGTTAAGTTGATATTCAAAGTGCCTCAAACAGATGAGATAAGAGAGAGGGTTAAAATATTGACTGAGAGATCACAAAACTTGAAAGTAAGTTGTCATGAGGTCTTTAATTATAACATAAGTTCATTCATGGTTTTGCTTTTGTAATTTTATGTCATGAACTAAAATATGTGTTGTTTTACAAGGTTTTCCTCCTTCATGATGCTCTCCCCGCCATGATCGTGGTAATCGCAAGTGCCGCCTCGAGGGAGTAGGGTTGGTACAAGTGTCCATCCTGACTTTGTATTAAGCATCACATCATCCGGAATTCCCCATCATCTGTGTCTATATTGTCATCTAAAATGTTGGCAACACATACCATGTAGGCATCCGTTAATGCACCCTCTGGCAGCGAACATATTCCAGAACATGTGTCAGGACATGTACTTGGGGATGCAGAGGCCACTAGTACTAGTGATATTTTAGCAACATTTCCTGGATCTTCCTATATTACTAGTGTGGGAACATTTCTGGTCACACTTGTGGTGACCGAGGATTTCATTCCTATAAAGATAGAGAAGGTCCCAAGTACTATAAAATATTTTAATTATTATTATATATAATCCAATTGAAATTTACTTATCGATTGCTCTTTTTAGACTATTGATCCCATGATCATTTTGTAGGAAATGATGTTTTTTATAAACATCTAAGTGATATTACATTGGAGCTCTTTGGGCCCACCATACGTACATGGTGGAATGCCCAAAATAAATATTTAAAAGATGAGCTCATTAATCGTTTAGTTGTGTTGTTCGATGATAAAACATTCAATCGAACGAAGGTCCTTAAGAATGATAGTACCTATCTAAAGTATGTGAGATACCAATATAGGTCACATTTAGAGAAGAACAAAAAGTACGAGTGTCCCCCCATGATTCTGGAGAGGGAGTGGAAGGACCTAGTGTCAGATGGAAAGGAGAAGGCTAAAAAGAAAAAAGGAAAGACACCACTGGGCCAAGGAAGGTATGTGATACTATCAACAATGTAATTATATACTGATTAATCTTTCTTTTTACATAATCTAACGTATTTCAAACTTTTCATAGGCTGCTCAACACATCGAAGGCAACAAAGGAAATACTAGAAAAAAATGGGCAACACAAACTTGGCTCTAGTGATTATATGAAATTAGCCGCACGAATTGTAAGTATCAATAAATGAAAAATAGTATCCAAATAATAAATTGAAAACAATTTTGGTTTTATCACACCATAGAAGCAAAATTCAGCGATCTTATGCAAAAATGTAGGGGCTCTAAATTCAACAGAGTTCCCAATGCATGATGACCAAGATTGCCTTCCAAAGAAGGCTAAGGAGCCGTGGGTCAACGCCAAGAGTCTTGACTGAAAACACAACCTTCCACTACATCCACATGCAAATAAAATCAATAAAGATTATTTTAAAATTGAATACTTGTGCAATCTATTCAATAATATTAATTTCCACCATAAAAGTAATACATGCCTATTTTGTTTTAAACATCTCAAGCAATGACAATAGTAATACTTACATTAGAATGCAGCCTAGATGAGGAAGTGGAGCACAACCCTGCATGAAGGTCATGGTGTGCATCCCTGTACTTTAGAGCATGTAGAGGGTAATCAACATGTTGAGCATGATGAGGATAGAGAAGATCAGGAATATGATGTAGCCCCATCAGGTAAAGAGGACCACTCGAAAGTTCTTTAAACATATTTAATTGCAATTGGTGTATTAATTAATGTAACCTTTCGTGTTTCAACTTTAGAGCATGTAGAGCATGATCAACATGTTGAGCATGATCAGGAACATGATGTGGCCCCATCAGGTAAAGATGACCACTCTCATGTTCTTTTAAACATATTTAATTTCAATTAGTGTATTAATTAATGTAACCTTTCATGTTTCAACTGCAGATCAGGATTTAGAGGGTGTTCAACATGTTGAGCATGAGTCTATAACAGAAGTTGAGGAACATGATGTGGACCCATCAGGTAAAGAGAACCACTCTAATGTTCTTTTAATTAATGAAATACTTGTAACAATAATAATAAAACATATCATTTTAACATTTCTTTGTTATTGCAACAGACCCCCCCTTGCAGTGGCGTCCATGTCATGAGTAGATGACTAGGTGTACATTAAGATCACAAGTAGAGGGCAGAACAACTAAAGGGGGGACAAATGATTTA
The DNA here is from genome assembly GCA_007258455.2 of Sequoia sempervirens. Taxonomy (NCBI): domain Eukaryota; kingdom Viridiplantae; phylum Streptophyta; class Pinopsida; order Cupressales; family Cupressaceae; genus Sequoia; species Sequoia sempervirens. The sequence continues at coordinate 2,770 of VDFB02017353.1, forward strand.
TAAAATGATACTCCACTTCATATTTTTTTAGCTTTAAAAAAGAAAAAAGAAAAAAAAGGTGATTGTAATCATATCATGACAACCATATTTTTGATAATATGTAAAAAATGAAAGAATGAATATTATATGTTAATGAATGAATGTGAATATGTTAATTAATGAATTTTATATGTTAATGAATGAATGTTATATGTTATTAATGGATGAATGAATGATTTTTATATGTTATTAATGGATGAATGAATGATTAATGTTATATGATTAGGTATGGGGAATTGAGAGTGATGTGAGCGGGGGGAGGGGCCAAATGAGCTTCCACCGTCACGTGGTTGGCCCTGTTAAGTAGAGAATATTAAACTATTCAAACAAAGAGAAGCTCAATAAGGTAATGCAATTTTCAATATAAGAAATGCATCATTTGAAGCATCAAACCAATATGCAAAGATGAAAGAAAGTGCTAACTTTTCACTATGGTGGTAGAAAAATGATTCTTTATACCCTGAATCCATGCTCTGCATCATAATTTGAAGTTGTTTCCATTCCAATGTTTTGAGTTTAGTTTTTTTGTATGGCTTTGTATGAATACCACATTGTTTTGTGTGTGGATTTGGTTTCAAAGCTCTTTTTCTTCTATTTTTAGTGGTGACATAACTCTAAAATTTGACTTTTGTGCATAACAGGTTAGTGGCAAAATTGACAGCTCTGAAGGGTTTAGAGCCTCGATTGAGATAGATACATGGATATTTGGATCTTGTTGTTGATGGGAGGCTTCGACTTAACCATGAAATTTTGTACCATCTGTAGGTATGCAAAATTTTCTCTACTTACATTCATTCTTGATCATAAATGTTGTAAATGATATTAATGCTTCAAACTTAAGATTCGTTTCATTGTTATAATGATGTAAAAATGTTATAATTTTTGCTATAACATTCAAGCATTCTCTTTCCCCCTACCCTTTGCTCTCTCCCCCCTCCTTTAAAATTTTCTTTGTCATAAAAGATTCACATTTTTGTCTCATTTACACAAATTTATCTAAAGCACTAGGAGTGAATAAAGATATGTAAAAGATTATGGATTATGTCTAAACAACAACTTTCCATCTTATAGCTAATTAAATCCTTAATATTTGAATAGTTTAGAGCTCAAATAATGCTTGTATATGCATGTGTAGCAATAAGGGAGCCTATGTGAAGATTGAAATTTAAAAAATCACTTTGGTATTTTTCAGTTGAAATGATATTTTGAGTAATACAAACCTACACACACATTGATATTTTTCAGCATTGCATTGAAGAAATTTTTTCTTATACCTACCCTCGCTTTAGACGGAGGTATATAATATTGGTTTCTGGGTTTATTCTGTAAGTAGTTAATTTCATAGAGGAAGACTAAAATCTTCTTAATGTCCTATAAGGTGTGAAAGCATATGAATCACTTGCTAAAGGCACCATTTTGTATTCATCCAAAAATTAGTTTGTTCTTTTTTTTATGTTTCTTGCATGTGTTTTTTTTAGGCTCTAGAGATGTAGCTCGGCTCTTTCCTTTGGAATTTTCATCTATTTTGATGATTACAGTAGATTGTCCTCATAATTTTTCATGTAGATCTATTTGTAACCTTATTTTCTACCAATTAATTTGCAAACCACTCACATATTAAGGACCATTTCACTAACTTGTAGTCATCCATTACTTCATATGTTGCAATTTGTGTCTGTGTGCCAATAAATCCTGGTGATTGCGAGAACTTTAATCCTACAAGTGTACCCAATCTTTCTCAAGTAAAAGTCTTACCTTATTTTATAGTACTTTAAATGGTTAATTGAAGGTGCATCTTTAGATATGATATTGTTGAACCCTAGATTAAAATATGGTATTAGATGGGTAGTATAATAATAAAACTGAGGTCCACTGAACACAAATTACGAACATAATTTATTGGACTATGAATAGTGTTACAATTATAATTATTTCTCCTTTACCTACCTCTGCATTAATGAAAAAGATAGATCCCTATAAATCTAACCATGAAAGTGTTGAAATCTGCAGTATCTGCAGGATTCCGGAAACTATCAAACATATTCTTTTTGAATGTTTTTATGCTCAGGAATTTTGGTACTTATTTTGCCATAAGTTGAAGGTCTAGAATAGCAATGGTAAAATTAATTGGCATGATATTTTGTTTTGTAATTTCAAGCTCAAGTTTGATTGTAAGCTATTTTGGTATTTCTTATCCAATGAGATCATGTGGCATTTGTGGAAAGTGAGAAATGATGATAAATTTAAGGGTATCAAGAGGGTACTGAGTCTTGCAAGAGACTCACTTTCTACTCTGTTGCTTTGCAAGTTTCAACTCTTGTGGAGATCTCAATGGAGAATTTATTGAAGTCAATAACTGAAGGTGCTGCTAACAATACCAGAGAGGATCTGAGAAGTGGAACTTCCTATAGGTTGAGCTTGGAAGAGACCATGTTGTTCCAGCAGACATTTGATGAGCTCCAGGGAGCGATTGATGAAGCTGCAAGCCCATAAAGATAGCGTGGCCCCCAGCAGTTGGAATCCCAAGGAGAAACAATGGAAAACCTTGATATTGAAGAAGTCAGCAATGAGGTGAATGTAATCAACACTATGTATTGTTTACACTGATTTGAATAGCAGCAACCTGTGGTGTTGTTAGCAACAATTTGTATTATCTAGATGCTGGTTTTGAAAACAACTACTACTTTTTGGTTTATTTCTTGCTATGTAAAGTACTGATACAGTATATTTCCTGTTATGGAAATGCTTTGATGTTGTACTGATCGTAATGTCGGATAGGCATTTTCATGATATGTAATGGACCTTAAACTATTTTCAATACAAAAAAAAAAAATAGCAGATATTGGAAGTTCATTACATGTCTCATGTATGTGTTAGTATTTTAATTTTGTTTAAATTGTTCAAGAGCTTGATTAGGTCAATAATATGTTCTACAAGCTCTATTCTCTTGACACTGCTCAACATTTTCCCTACACATTTTCTCCTCAATCTAGACGTTTCTTAACTCCTTCCCTTGTTAGCCCTTGGTTGTTCTCAAGTGTAATGCTTTTTCTATGCATCTTGCAGTCTATATGTATGATTAGTCATCTCTTATGAAGCATGGATAACCTTTCATGGAATTATTGTTTTAATTAGACAATTTCCATTGTGAGAATAATCATTTAATTTGTATGGAAGTAAGTCTTTTTCATATTATTTGACTTGGTATTGTAAACTTGTCTTTGTAGGATTCTCTCAAGGGGAACAACAGGACTGTGATGATAGGTAGAGTTGTACAACACCATAAATCATTTGGAATTATCAATATATTGCTTATAGAATACTCTATGCAAGTAAAATGGAATGTGAAATGACAATTGGTCTCAAATTCAAATCTGAATATAAGTACATTATACACAAGAAGATGGAGAATATGAACTACAGAATGGTGAAGGGAATTTGGGCCAAGCTGAGGATGATGATTCTATAAAAAAATTTAATAACAATGATAGGGAAGATTGCATGAATGTCTTCAAGAAGAATCTGATGAATTCAAAGAAAAATTGGGTGTTTGACGGAGGAAAGTATGGGCCTTTCTTTTGGGTGGCCTTGAGCCATCATTTACCGAAATGAAATCTGATTTTGTTGCCAAAGGAATATAGAGGATTAAGGGTTTCCAATGCATGGATGACTCTTGACAATCCTCTAAAAAAATTCTATTCCATGCATAGTAGTTTAGGAAATAAAAGGAAAAGGAATTTACAGTACATGGACAATCCTGATATTCCTTCTTTTAAAATAAATCTTTCCATGTACAGTAGTATAGGGTCATGTTCATCTCCATTTCTATTCATTCCACCTTGCTCACTGGTCCATCACCTTGAGTTTGGTCTGCTCACCCAGAAATCTGGATCCTTGCAATGATCTCACAATCATTCATCCCCAAACAAAGCCACTGTTAGAACTGTAAAATTTTGAAAATTTCATGGTTGCACATACTCATTAGTTCCCAAAAATGCCCATACCATAAGCACAAGAATCCTCTCTTCATAAATTTTTTTCCTATATTCTATCATGTGATCCCATAGAATTCATCTAACCCTGAGTATTCCAATGTATAATTCATATCAACAAGAGATGGTGAGGGTCTCCCCGATCCATAAATTGTTTTATATTAACGTATATTTTTTGCAGTCTATCGGTAAGAGTTCGGGAATGTCATACCGATATGATTTGATTTAAAGACACATATTAGTAGGACACAGTTCATTGTCTCAACGACCAAAGGATCCTATCGGCGAGAAAATCTTCATCAATATAAGTCATAACGAGCACATGTGTGATATACCGATGAAGCACAAAATGATTGTCGATGAGAACTAAGTCATCGGTGTAATTCATAACAGGCTTATTTGTGTCTTACCGATCGTGGTGCAATTCTGGAGCATCAAAAAGGAATATGCAATATTCTCAATAAGTTTCCCAGAAAAGTGGGACCTATCCGTAGTATAGTACCACTGGGGTGAGTTCAAGGAAGTCTTGCCAACCCATCATATTGCTATAGTGGAATTATATCAGTAATAGGACTTGGCAATATTCATTGTCTTGCTGATAACAAGATTCATTGACGAGATTTGCATCATCGGAGAGAGATATGGAAGTCAAACCGAATATAGCTTTATTGGTAGGAGAAACATTTTGTTTCGGTGATCAGAATTGTCGAAGGAGGGTTCTCAGCAAGATACAAGTAGTCGAAGGAAAGTCCCGACGACCCCCAAAGTCACAGGGATAAGTTATCATTGGTGAGAATCATAGCGATACACTTAAGACCGAAGGAATAATTCTCAGGGAGACTCAGAATGTCGGTATAATTGCATGACACCATAGCGACATATGATCTATTGGCTATCAGTGAGACTCAGAACATTGATGAGATTGTGTGACACCAAAGCGATATGTAATATTGATTGTCGAAGAGACTCAAGGCGTTGGCAAAACTACATGACGTCTCAATGAGTGTCTAATAAACATGGAAAATGACTGAATAAAATAATTTCTTGAGATTTGAATACGAAGGGACGTGACTTGATTGATCTCTTACTGATGGTACATTTCAACGAATATTTTTAAAAAAAAATTGCATTGTTTCGTCAAAATTTCAATGAACACCACCGACGAAACACATAAAAGGTCAGACGAAGTTGCTTAGCTATGACGAAGGCTTCATTGTAAATACTTTCCCATTTTGTCGAAATGGCAACAAACTTCTGGTGTTCTTTCGACACTTCGAAAGAGCCATTGCAATTGTATTTTGGTTGTAATTCATCAGTGGATACACAAAGTGTTCGTCGATATTCTGACGAACAACTGAGTCATTTTATGATGCCAATGACCGAGGAATCTGCATCATTATTTCGATGTTTAATTTTTCATCAAAATTGTGATGAAAAAATAGTGACAAAAATGTTTTCATCATTTTATCGCTTTTCCGACAAATATTTTTTGAATGATTGATGAACGTCCGTCAAAAAATGGTGTCAAATTTAGTAGTGGGATTTACCCTGCTCACCACCCATAGTTCTATTTCTCAATTGAAGTGAAATTCTCATTTGAGCAGCCATTTCTTTAGTCAATCTTGCAATCTCTTCTTTTGACGGTCTCCTTAAGGACACTAAATCTTCAGCCTGTTCCATATTGCAAGCATTATGATCAAAATCACCTTCCTCATCAGAAAAGATCTGTTGATGATACATCTCACTCCTCTGCCTCTAATTTTCCACATCAAATTCTTGTATTTCATCATCAAAGGAACATTCTACCTCATCAATGTATGATCTAGCCATACAAACATCTGCATCATCTTGCTCATATTTCGATGTTTGATCATGAACATCCTATTCCACTTCCTCAACAACAAGTAACTAAGAAACACCACAATAATTTTGATCATGTGGATGTTCACACACTTCACACCATGGTCTATCTGCTACTAGATTCACTTAATGTTTCTGCAAGGGGCCTGGCGTATGCTAATCATTTTTAAGCTTGTGGCTAGGCAAGATTGGTTTTCCATCTTTCCAATTTGTATTATAGGGATAATTTTACAATCTGAGTGGCCTAACATTTTTATTATAAGGTTTCCTTTCATTTCCTATACCCTTCTCTTGCTTAGAAACAATTTAATTTATGTCTTTCAGAGTATTGTAAACCTTTTCCCACTTTTCATCATCCTTAGGCTTTGTAGCCGGAATCTTCTCAGACTTATTCTTAGGATATTTTAAAAATGTAGGTTCTTCTCTCCTACCATACTTCCCAGAAGCTCTTCTATTACTCTCAATATTTATAGCCACCCTAAATGGATCCCTCATAGTCTGAGGGTCCTTATCTCTAAGGAGATATGCCATTTTAGCATCAAAAACATTGAAATATGTAGTTAAACAAACATTTTCATCAAGCCTCAAAACTTGAAACAATTTATACATTGCTTTCTGAAATCTTAAATTAAACTCTATCACATGCTCATTCAATGAATTCTTGATGTTATCAAATTCATTTAACATAAAACGAGCATTAGTTCTATCACCATACTACTCCTTGAAACACTTTTCAAACTCATCCCATGAACCAATACTAGCATTAGGTAGACCCCTCTACCAATCCCTCACATCTTCTACCAGAGATTGTACAAATAATTTCATTACAACATCTTCATGTTCTACCTCGTAATCATTTAGCATATCCATAAAATCTTTCAAGTGATCCTATGTTGTTACAACATTATTACCAAAAAACTTATTCATCTTTTCTCTCAAGCCAGTAGGGATGGGATTTGGATGACCAAGGATACCATCAAAGAATAATGGCCTATACCTTTCCAAGTATATAGGTCGTCGTTGAAATAATCCTTCATTTACCTGAGGATCAACACCAAACCCTAAGTCTTGCACTCTAGAACCATCCCGATTTGGATTTATAGACCTATTTGTATGATTCTTCAAGCTAGAATTATTTATGGTGGGGTCTGGATTAGTTTCAGGACAGTCCTTTAAAACATCTTGGTGATTTGATGAGGTTGCAGCTTGTGTAGCCTCATCCATGTTTAACATCTTTAGGAAACTTATTTTTCTCTTAATTTATGCATTTGCAGCCTCAATCTCTATTCTCTCCAACTCTTTTGCCAGAGCTTCATTCTCCCTTTTAGCCTTTTCTAAGGCAGATTATGTTTGAAATGACACATGAGGTGGGAGATCTTTTTGAGTGAAATGAGGATTCCCCTTCTCATTTATTTTAATCCCCTCAACCTTTTGCTTTCCCTTATCCAAGAAAGGCTTACTTAGTTGAGACTTAACATGATTTGAGGGTCTTGGGTCAGCAGGTTTGGGTTGGACATCAATGTGGCCTACTGGGTTTTCTTTAGACACAGGTTTTGCTTCCTTATGAGCAATCTTCTGTACAACCGAACCCTCAACACTTGGTTTAGGTTCTTCTTGGTTCAGGATCTTCATTGTTGCCAACTATCTCATCAACCTATCTCTTTCAATCACAACATTCCTCAACTCTGCCTCTCTCTCTTTTTCTCTTTTCACCTTGAGCTTAGCTTACTTTTGGATTTCTCGCCTCAAAGAATTTGTGTCTCCAAAAACATCTTCAGAGTCAGGAAAAGTCACATCAGAACTTGAAGTATCATCTAGGTCTATTAGATTGACCTCTTCCAATACATGTTCAGACAATAAAGGGTTTACATCATTTTCAGCAAGAGGAGGAGGCACATCACTGGTGCATTCTCTATGATGGCTTTGAATTCTACTCTTGCCTCTTCTCTTTTCAGCATATTTGACACTAACAGGCCCTTTATTTTGACATGTCATATCTTCTTGAACCAGTGTATTAAATAATGAATTAAAAAATCCACAACTATCTTAATCTAAACTTCTAGACACCTCTTCAAGATTTTTAGGGATAGGGTGTAAAAGCTTACTTGTACCTTGTTGTACAGGGTCCTATGACACGGGAGCAACATTACTAGATTCTGGTCTCTTCTTTATCCAATCCTTCCTCTTCACTTTGGGAAGTTCACCTTCCAATTTCTGTTCTAGATGATTCTTCTTGAATGACCTAGTGTTCTTCATTCTTTGTACTAGCCCAAAATTTCTTTCCACTTATAATAAACCTTTTACAATAAAATGCACATTGGTGCATAGACTTCAGAATTGTCACCCAATTAGCTTGGGAATACCAAAAACCTAAAGACACATGGTGGAGAATGAAAACCTTTGGAACCTCATACCGACAACACACAAAAGTGCTTTACAACATAACTCTTAACGCTTATGAAAATAGAAGAAGTGGACAAACCTAACACAAAATCATAGGCTCAACCTTCAAGTCACATAAATACTATGAAAAATCTATGCAAAATGGACAACTGACACACTAACAAGAAATATTAAACTTAGCTCCCCAGTGGAGTTGCCATCTTGTTGGTTCTTTTTTACACTGTAACCAGGTTGGTCTTCTAATCTACCTATGGAATTTCCAATTCCAATCAAGGGAAACTCAAAGGACCTGGACCAATTGATGAGGAATTTAAGAAGCCTCCTACACTTCGAGCTTTGCAAGACCCAGGAGGGTGATCCCTTAATGTGTTTACAACCTCTGCTCCATTATTATAAACAACATTAACAAGAGCAGATAATCTCACTTAATAGGTCAACATGATAGGATAATATCAAATAGAATCAGTTGTTCATCGATAATATCGACTACCTAGAGCATGAGATAACTAAACAAAATCCATAGTATAAGATAGTCATTGATGTGAAATTTGTAGCAAGCTCTAGGAAAAGACAAACAAATATTGAATCATATGAGTAATTACAACTTAGACTAGTGCCATATATCCATTGGGTAGGAGTCAAATTCATAAGCACTTAAAGGTATATGATAGATTTAACACATAACATGTGAGATCCTTGACGACATTACCTTGTAATCTCATCAATATGTATTCTAGCTCAATACTACTTATCAAATCCTTATACAGAACACATCTGCCTACAATCCCATTCAAGCATTTTAATTAATTCCTTGAATTAAAGCTAAAATATAATCATACACACCACAATAGTGAGATGAATGAAACAACCCTTAGTTATTTTATTCAAAGTTCAGACATGCATGTACAATGGAGAGACATGAGCTTGAATTTTTCATTTCAAGTCAAATGCTAGTACTGTTATGCAACATTAAATCCCCATGAACTCAAAACCTATTACAGAATGACCCAAAACCTAAATCACATTTCTCTCTAAAACCATCGGACTTTGCAATTTGCTCTGTAACTTCACCTAGACTCAATTTTTTTTTATCTAACTTGCTACTACCTACTTCTGGCCTTGAAATCCTTCTTAGAGAAAAGTGAAGGAGCAAACAAGCATCGGGCTAGAAAGTACCCATGTCATCAACCAGCACCTGACTTATTGATTAAATCTTGCTAGTAAGTGCTTCATCTTCCATTAAAGCTCACTTGTGCGCCACACGAATGACTCCAACCATATTTGAATCAGACCTTAAATTCTAGCTATCGATCCTTCAGTTGAATCAAATCATCAAACGATCATCTTCAAAACAAGCTGACACAATTGACAACATGGAAAATAAGTAGCCCACCATACCATACGCTGCCAAGGAATTCCACGTGGTAGTCACCTACGATATCGCAATCAGTAAAAACCCTATAACTTTGGATCACGCGATGGTTGGCGACCATTGATCCTGAGCATCAATGATCTCGTTCCTTCAACACAGTCGCCAACCATACCATTAACCGTCGAGCAGATTTTTGTCAAGATTATAACATATCTGTTGATTCAAAACACATGCACCATAAGATCACTTTAGTAACCCACCTTTTAATGTATTAAGGTTGGGTAATAGTTCCTTTATTCTTTCGGCTTCATCAAATGAGACACGTGGCACCCGCCCATGATATCATGATCAGTAAAAACCTTGCAACTTTCGATCACGCAATGGCGGGTGACCATTGATCAAACAGTAGTTGATCAACGGTCACTCAAACTTTTATCCCCTTCGGCCTCTCCAGATAGGACACGTGGCACCCACTCGTGATATCACAATCAACCAAAGTAGTTTGGTGGGGTCATCGTAGGATGACAGGTAACGACTGAGATCAAACGACAACACATCAACGGTTGCACAAATTTCATCCTTTAGAAAGGGAATGTGGTGCCCACCCATGATATAGTGATCAATAAAGATCCTGCAATTCCCAATCATGTGATGGTGGGCAACCGTTGATATCCGAAGGTAATTGATCAATGGTAGCACAAAATTGAACCTTCTACAAAATAAAGTATTTATTAAAAGGACAAGGGGACATTACTAGGTAGATGGTAAACAATGACATAAGTTGTTTTTAAATGATGAAACCTAGGGCCAACCAAGACTTAGGAAAAATAAAATCCCACGAAGGAAATAAAACATTAAGAGAAAAAGGACCCAACCTAGATGAAACGATGGGGCATAAGTTGTTTTAGAACCCCTCAAAAAGTAACAACAAAATAGAACCCAACCAAGGCGCAAAATAAACACAAGGGTTTTACATGTAAATAAGGGAAAAACCCCAACCCTCAGAAATTTCCAACACCATGAAAGACCAGTGACATAAGGTAGGGTAGGAATGAAACATAAGGAGCAAAATTTTTAAAGTTCCATCAGATCCAAGGTAAAGGGAAAGGCACATCTCTTTCTTCTAATACAAGTTTTTCCAATGCAAGTACAAGTAAAGAATCTTCTCCTAAGGTTGATAAGTGAAGAAATGAATTGTTTCACATTTGGGTTGTAACAAAGCATACTAAGGTTGATACACTGTTTGATACAGGTTCTCAAGTCAACTTAATATCTGAAGAGGTGGTAAAGAAACTCAATTTGGCTACAACACCTCATCCAAATCTATATCCACTTGGATGGGTTTGCAATTATGCTCAACTACAGGTAATGAAACAATGTAAATTGAGATTTTCTATCACTACAAACTTTGTTGATGAGGTAGAGGTAGATGTAGTTCCTTTGGATATTTGTGGGCTTGTGTTAGGGAGTCCTTATCTATATGACAAAAAAGAAATCTTTTATAGGGGTGAGAATAAGTATCATCTTCTTAAGGATGGGATATAATACATTGTACATGCACATAAGGTTAAGACTAATCTTGCATTGTTTAATGTTGGTCAAATGAAAAGGTTGGTCAATTCTAGTAATAACTTTGTATTAATGGTTGTAAAATCCAAAGAAGATGATAAATCAAAGGCATTCAAAGGGTGTGATCCAAAAAAAAAAGCTGAAATGGTCAAAATTATTTCCACTTATGATGACCTTTTTTAGGAACCAGAGGGATTGCCACCCAAGAGAGAGATACAACATGAGATCTAGTTGCAGCATGATGTGCCACTTCCTAACATCAGCATGTATCATTTATCAGTCATGCAAAATGAGGAAATAAAAAAGTAGGTTTAGGAGTTGGTTGAGAAAGGAGTCATCCATCCTAGTATATCTCCTTGTGGTTCTCCAATTATGTTGGTTCCAAAGAAGGATGGGTCTTAGAGAATGTGCATTGACTATAGAGCCTTGAACAAGATAACGATAAAGAATAGGTATCCTCTTCCTAGAATATATGATTTACTTAATCAATTGAAACATGTAATTTATTTCACTAAGTTATATTTACGTAGTGGATATCATCAAATAATAATTGTAGAAGATGAAATTTGGAAAAATGCATTTAAGAAATAGGTCATTGTTGAACTAACAACTCATATGTACTTCCAATTTGTATGGGTTAATTTTGAGTTACCTACTTCTATTATATTGGATCAAGATTCTCGATTTTTAGGGGAATTTTGGTCAACTTTGTGGGACTCATGGACACCAAAATGAAGAAGAGTACATCCTTCCATCCACAGATTGACAGACAATAGAGGTAGTAAACAGGAAAGTTGTGCATCTACTCAGAGGTTACTGTAGTTAGCATCCTAAGTTGTGGGATGAGAGTCTTCATTATGTGCAGCATGCTTACAACCATATGAGACACTCTTTTACAAAGAGATCTCCTTTTGAGACTTGTTTTGGTTATCTACCAAAAACACTAATGGATTTTTCTTTTGGGAAGGACAATGTTGAAGATGGATGCCATGATGTAGAGAAGGCTTTGAAGTTCATCCAAAAATTTAAGCAATTCATTAGGCAATGGAAGCACAATTGGAGAAGAGCCAAGAAAAATACAAGGCTCACTATGAAAAGCATCATAATGATCACCATTTCCAAGTTGGAGATAGAGTTTGGTTACATATCAACAAGGAAAGAATGCAAGGTGAAGGAAGGAAGCTCAAGCCAATTACGTATGGTCCTTTCAAGATTTTGGAAAAGATTGGTATGAATTCCTTCCACCTCAATCTTCCTCCATACATGCATATATATTTGGTTGTCAATATTGAGAATCTAAAGTTGTATGAGCCTCCAATGATACTGGATGAAGACACAAACATTCATATTCCATTAGTTGATGATCTTTCACCATAATACATGTCAGAGTTGCTAGAGGATGTCATCCTTGACATGAATGTCAGGATTTCACGAAGAGGAGTAGTTGAATACTTCAGAGTGGGACTGAAGGGGATGAATCCAAGTAAGGGAAAATTGATGGAGATTGGTAAAGTGAGGGAACTTTACCCTCACTTAATTTTTGAGTAATTAGGCTTTTGGAGGTCCAAAAGCTCTCTAGTGGAGAGGACTAATCTAGTGGGATACTCAATTTAAAAAAAAATGAAGTGTCTCATATGCTCTAGAATTTAGCATCATCATGAAGAGCTCAAAAATTTGAATCTAATGCAAATTGAATGGGGTCAAAAGGAGCTAGTATGCTCGAGTTATGGCTAGTCAAAGTTTAGTCAAATAGGTACCTGAGGCCCATTAGAAAGGAAAAAAATTGATCGACTCAAAATCAGTTGAAATTAGTGTCAATTCAAAGAGCTTGATGACACAAACCCAACGATTTTCATTTTTTTTGAAATATGAGTCTGTATGTCGAAGATATCACAAGTCAAAGTTAGTGGCTTCAAAGGTTGACTAGGCCATATGGATGATG